>OX638364.1:23806833-23919333 GCA_951812935.1 Hermaeophaga mercurialis | reverse complement strand
TTCTTGGCAGTCGTAGATAAAATATTGAAATTTAATTCATATGATAAGGGCATTAACATACTCGTGCTGTTACCGACTCGGGCTAAGGCTCTCCCTCCTCTTGCAACTTACTCAAAGTATATTAATAACGCCGTTATCCCAATAATCAAATAGATAACTATAGGATTTTTAATACAAATCCCGTTGCACGAATTATGTCACCACTATCTGATGACATCGTAATAAAACTGCTGCACCCACAGTTTACCCGATGCGATGTTTCTTGGAGAACAATTAGCCGGCGAGCGTCAGTTAGAATTTTTCATCTGTATTAAATAGTTGTACTAGTTAAGTTTTTGCATCTTGTAGAAATAAATAAAAATAAGTTTCGTTTTTAAAAACGTTCTACAATTACTTCGAAAGTTAATTGGCGCAGTCAGTAGGATATTCGGGATTGATTTGTATCGAACAGATCAATTATCGTATCTACGACTAACCGGATATCGAACCTTAGCAATCATTTTACTGTAACTGGTGGTCACCACTTGAGAATAAGATTTGGGAACTGGATCGACATTATCCATTTCTGCGAGGACGACAAGCTTCGAAGAAGACAAAAATCGCCGAATCGGACCTTCTCCTCATAAATTGGGATGCTACGAGTTGTTTATATACTGTAAGTGCAATTTATGTCTGACCCATCAATTGAGAATTTAATCGAAGTTTTTCAAGATTTAATTTTAGAATTGCCTTTAACTGACTCTATAAATAGTAATAATCTTAAATTAAGTACTAGCTCTAATAGCAATATGGCCGCGAATTTCAAACCAGAATATTTGAATTGTATCCCTCAGTTTGATGGAAACCCAAATGATCTAAATCGTTTCTTAGCAGTATGCGATAGCCTTGTTGCTAATTTTTTCGATAGGGCAAATATAAATAGTTTCCATAATGTTTATCTCATTCAATCTATTGTTAGTAAACTAGTTGGTAATGCTAGAACTGTAGTTAATATCCAAAGTGTCGTAACTTGGGATGATCTAAAGGAAGTTTTAAGACGCAATTTCGCCGACCAAAGAGACGAAACTTGCTTGAATCGCGATTTAGTTATGCTTAGACAACTGCCAAATGAAAAACCTATGACAGAATTTTAAATATTTTAAATTTACTTTGTAGTTACGTTGAAATTCATGAAATTAATCAGGAATCGAAAAACTTGAAGAAAAATTTATATAATGATTTAGCTTTGAAAACGTTTCTCTGTGGTCTTAAAGAACCCTTAGGAACAACTATACGCTGTATGAGACCCAATTCTCTGTCAGAAGCGTTACAATTTGTAATAACAGAAGAAAATACACATTACTTCCAAAACAATAACTCCAGAAATTTTCAAAAACCTAATCATTCACAGAATAGAGGTAACCAAAACAATGGGTTTGTACAAAATCCCAATCCAGCTCAATACAATAATTTCAGACAAAATTTTAACTTTGAAAAATCTCACAATTCGTTTCCTTCACAACCAATTCCGGTTCAACCGAGGCAGAACATGCCACCACAAAAATTCTTCACTAACTCTCAAGCTTTTCGACAGCCTCCTAGAGAAAATGTTTTTAAGCCAAATCCCAATAGATCATTCCCAAACCCGACACCGATGAGTACCTCGACACGATTTACCGGAAAACCGGTAACCAATAACTTTAGTTATAATAAAAGTAATAATTACCCTCAAACCGGTCCTTCAAATTATAGACCACAACCAAACTTCATTGCTGAAGAAATTTATAATACAGAAACTGAAAACGCAAATTATAATAGTGTTTTACCAGAAAGTGAATTGCTTGTACAAAACCAATATTCTTTTGATAATGAAGAAGAAAAATTAAATTTTCATATGCCGGCCGGTCAGGACAAGGGAACATGAGCCCATTGACTATCTCTTTTAATAACGTAGACTGTAGCGAATTACCTTATATAGTTTTCCCCGAATATAATATTAAGCTTCTCGTTGATTCTGGTTCTACGAAGTCATTTTTAGACCCAAATATTGCTCAGAAGTTATTTCCCAAATTAATAAAATTTGATCCATTTATTGTATCTACAGTTTTTCAAAAATCATCTCATAAATACAGTGTTCAAATTCCTGCTTCGAAAATATTTCAACTTGACGAGGAAAAATGCTTAAAATTTTATTTGTTTAATTTCCACAATATTTTTAATGGCCTTATTGGAATAGATAACCTTAAAGCCCTTAAGGCTACTCTAAACTTTGACAATGGACTTCTAATTACGCCAAACGCAAAAATTAAACTAAATTTTCAACAAATAATTAATAACAATAATACCAATATTATCAATTTAGAGCCCCGCATGCAAAGGGTCATACAAGTAAAAACATCGATAAAAAATGGCGAAATAATAATTCCATATCAAAAAATACATAATTGTGAGATTCCAGAAAGTTTAACGATCGCAAAAAACGGACGTGCTTTAACAACAATATTAAATAACACTACAGAGTTCTTATCACTAGACCTCTCCGAACCGTTGTTAGTAGATAAGTTCGACATGACTCTTGTACCAGAATACAACGTAAATAATTTTGATGACTCTATTAAAACTAATAAACTAGATTTAAGACAGATCCGCACTGATCATTTAAATAGTGAGGAAAAGAATTTAATTCTAAAATTATGTAATGAATATTCTGATATATTTCATCAGGAAAATATACCATTAAGTTTTACTAATAAAATAAAGCATAGCATTAGAACTACTGATGAGGTACCTATCTATACTAAATCGTATAGGTATCCATTTATCCATAGGCAAGAGGTAAACAATCAAATTAAAAAAATGTTAGGCGAAAATATTATTCGCCCAAGTAATAGCGCCTGGTCAAGCCCCCTTTGGGTAGTGCCCAAGCGTGGTCAGAAATGGAGGGTTGTCGTGGATTATCGTAAGCTTAATGAAAAGACAATTGACGATAAATACCCGCTACCCAATATTACTGACCTCTTAGATAAGTTAGGCAAATGTCAGTACTTTACAACCTTAGATTTAGCGAGTGGTTTTCACCAAATCGAAATGAATGAGAGTGATATCGAAAAAACAGCGTTTAACACGGAAAATGGGCATTATGAGTTCCTAAGAATGCCGTTTGGATTAAAAAATGCTCCGGCAACTTTTCAAAGAATAATGGATAACATTCTTAGGGGAATTCAGAACGAAAAATGTTTAGTTTATTTAGACGACATAATAATTTTTTCGACATCACTTCAAGAACATTTAGAAAATTTAAAATCGGTATTCCAGAGACTTAGAGATTCAAACTTTAAAATACAATTAGAAAAATCAGAATTCCTCAGAAAAGAAGTGGCCTATCTCGGTCACATCGTAACCCCCGACGGAGTTCGACCAAATCCCGATAAAATCAAAGCAATAAAAAATTATCCGATACCGAAAACCACTAAACAAATCAAGGGATTCTTAGGATTATTAGGTTACTATAGACGGTTTATAAATAACTTCGCAAAAATTACAAAACCCCTTACCAAGTGCTTAAAAAAGGGCGCTAAAATCGAACACAATTTTGAATTTGTAGATTGTTTTGAAACTTGTAAAAATTTATTAGTAAACGAACCGATATTGCAGTACCCGGATTTTTCCAAACCATTTAATTTAACTACCGATGCCAGTAACGTAGCTTTGGGAGCGGTTTTGTCGCAAAGAACAATTGGCTCGGACTTACCAGTGGCGTACGCATCGCGAACGCTAAATGACTCAGAGCGCAATTATTCTACAATCGAAAAAGAACTGTTATGTATCGTTTGGGCTACCAAATATTTCAGGCCGTACCTGTATGGACGGCGCTTCCATATTATAACGGACCACGCCCCTTTACAATGGTTATTCTCCTTAAAAGACCCCTCTTCTAAATTGTTAAGGTGGAGGATAAAATTGGAAGAATTTGATTATACGGTTATTTATAAAAAAGGATCTTTAAATACAAACGCGGACGCCCTAAGCCGAATCGAAATTCACACTAAAATATCAGAAAAAATTTGGGATGACATTGACAAAATAATACACGACGTTGAAAACTCTAGGCAAGAATTGACTACACCAGACCTTAACGACTTACATTTACCTCCCACCTCACTTCCTATATCAAGATGCAGCAGTCCTGACCTGGACAATATTTCAATTCTAGCTAACCCAGATCCAGACCTACTGCAACCCGACGACGGTCATACAGTTCACTCAAATGCTGACGAAGACCCTATCGTGGGAATCCCAATAAGCGATACTCCCGTGAACTACGGTCAAAATCAGATAATTTTTGAATCAGTCTTTCATTCCCCTGCAAAACCGACAATTACGATACTATTTGAACGAAAACAAAGAATAACAGTACAAATTTCGGATAACAACTTTGAACAGGACATAATAAATTTTGTTAAGGACTATGTCGCACCAAATATACCTTATTATTTATATTTTGTAAAGGCCGACATGTATGAACCTTTCTGCGAAGTAATTAGGAAAAATTTCAAATGGCCCTCCTTAAAATTTAGAAAATGCAACGGTAAGCTAATCGATGTAACTAATAAATCAGATATTATAGAGACAATTAAGTGTTATCACGAAGGTAAAAGTAACCATAGAGGAATCGAGGAAACCACAAACCGAATAAAACCGATTTACTACTGGCCCAATTTAAAAGAATCTGTCCAAACGTATATAAATAATTGCGAAATTTGTCAGAGATGTAAATATGATAGGAACCCTGTTAAAGTGGAAATGAATATTACACCAACAGCTAGTAAACCGTTCGAAATTATTCATATTGATGTTTACACGATTGAAAACTCAAAATTTTTAACTTTAATTGATACCTTTTCCAAATATGCACAGGCCTATTACTTAACAGTTGCAGATTCAACGGAAATTGCAAATCATCTTATAACATTTTTCTGTCACCACGGAATTCCAAATTTAATAGTGGCAGACAACGGGACAGAATTCAAAAACTCTGTTATTACGGAATTATTAGGCCTACACAACATAAAAATTCATTTTTGCTCTCCAAATCACCCGCAATCGAATTCGCCTGTGGAAAGACTACATTCTACCCTAAACGAACACATTAGAATACTTAATACGCGTGGCTTCACCAAAACGCCTACCCAAATGAAAATAAAATATGCCGTATTAGCTTATAATTTCACTATACACTCATCAACTAGACTAAAACCCATCGATATTATTAACGGCCACTTAAATAATGAAAACCCGTTCGACTTAAATTTAGAAATGATTTTAACAAGCAATTACGTAAGCGAACATAAAGATTTGGTTAAAGAAATGTATTCCAAAATTAATGAAACCCTGGCCAACCAAAAAGAAAAAATTATAAATCAAATAAATAAAAATAGAGACCCACCAAATGTATTCAAAGTAGGCGATGAAACCTATGTAAAAAGTTTTCTAAGGCAAAAAACCGCGAACAAATTTAATAGACCTACCGAAATAACTAATATAAATGAAAGCGGGAAAATAGTTAGTACGAGCTCGCAAGAAAAAGTTCATATGGACAACCTTAAAAGACCGCGGAAAAAGACATACGAATTCGAAAAAATAAAAGAATAAATAAATATTAATTTTTCAGGTTCCCTATCGCGCTAGGCCTGAGGGAACGAGTCTCCTTCCAAAATCTGGACAATAATTTAGGATTAATACCCCTTAAGCTAGGCATGGCCAAAGTAGAGGAGTACCCCTACAAAATAATACATTTCTATGATCTAAACCCGATAATGTTAGAAATCGACAAGCTAGATATAAAATCCACAAATATATTAACTGTCGTAAGCACAAGTAATTATTCCTGGGATATATCAAATTATTTAAAAATTTTAGAATTCACACAAGAAAAAGTACATTTAAAATTAAAAAACCTCTTGCCTCAACCACAACGAACTAAAAGAGGCCTAGTCGATGGCCTAGGTTCAATTTTCAAATGCATTACTGGTAACCTTGACGCCGCTGATGGAGAAAAATATGAAAACTTAATAAACAATCTTCAGAAAAACCAAGAAAAATTAGCTTCCACATTAAAGACTCAGATTTCACTTTCTGTTAACACTATCAAAAGCTTTAATAATACGATTCAAAAAATAAGTCATAACGAAAAATTATTAGAGTCAAAACTAATGCAAGTGGGAATGATAGTTAACTCAGTTCTTTACAGAGAAAATTCATTTTTTATAAAAGACGTAATAAATCAAATTATTAATATGTTCGAAATCATAATATCTATATTACAAGATTTAGAAAACTCTATCTCCTTTGCTAAATTAAAAATTATGCATCCTAGCATTATAAAAACAACAGATCTGTACTCTGAACTAAAAAATTTAGAAAGTAAATTTCAAGGTTCACAACTCCCATTTACCGTAACCCCTGAAAGTATCTATTTTTATGAAACAATAATAAATATCGAATGCTATATTTATAAAAATAAAATAACTTACATTCTTAATGTCCCCATAACTTATCCTGAAAATTTTTATATGTATCATCTTTATTCATCCCCCGTCCCTTACAAGGGTCAGTTCAAGGCTATCATTCCGCGAAAGAAATTTTTACTCAAGGGTCAATTGCACTATGGTTTTCGAAACGACATTTGCACAGAAATTCCACAACAAAATTTCGTTTGTCATAAAGAACCATTACAAGAAATAGATGGTCACCTACCTTGTGAACTACTGATTTTCGACATGAAAAATTCTTCCCAATGTAAACAAATTCATTTTACATTATCAAGACCAAAATTCAACCAACTCGATAACACGAACCTTTGGCTAGGAGTATTCCCCACCAGTGAACCCTTGAAAATCAGCTGTTTGGACCAACAAGAAGTGAAAATGTTGAAAGGTACATTTTTGATCAATATTCCAATTGGGTGCCAAATAAAATCTACCAAAGAAGAAATTTTCAACCAAAAATCTGTCACTCATAGCCAACCAATGCTCTTCCCAGACATCCAGTTTACAAACGAACCATTACCGAAATTAAATCCTACCGTATCCTTGGAAGATGTAAGCTTAGATCATTATCAGGAACTCCTCGACAAGGTCGCGGAAGAGCAATCCTTGCTGAATACAACTACTATATCTCACATTCCAAGCATCTGGACCATAATCATGTACATTTTAGCAATATTAGCAGTAGCCATGATCATCTATAAGCGATGCCACCACCGTCAAGAGGAGCAACAACCAATGCCTGCTTCACCTCTTGTTCAACTCCCTCACTTGCCCTCGTGAGTCGAATCTACAGGGGGAGGAATTATGTCACCACTATCTGATGACATCGTAATAAAACTGCTGCACCCACAGTTTACCCGATGCGATGTTTCTTGGAGAACAATTAGCCGGCGAGCGTCAGTTAGAATTTTTCATCTGTATTAAATAGTTGTACTAGTTAAGTTTTTGCATCTTGTAGAAATAAATAAAAATAAGTTTCGTTTTTAAAAACGTTCTACAATTACTTCGAAAGTTAATTCACGTCATATATCAATTATGAGATCACGACCCTGCAGTGTTGTCGGCTTGTCTAAATTTTTTTGCATTTTGTAGAAATAAACGTCAATAATCAGCTTATTTGTTTTGAAAAAAACAGTTTTTTTATAAGTTAACTATCTAGCAAAGCAAAAAAATAAAGACAATATTATAAAATTACCGAAAACGTGGTGAAAACACACAACTGGTTGACGGCCGGACGTCAGAAATCGTTGAAATATTTCAATCTAAATACTCGACAACGTCGCATCAAGGCATGCCAATCGCTACAAAGTCATTTCTTCATCATAAATACGAGTCTCATGGGCGTAGAAAATTTCAAAATTATTTAATGTAAATTATGGTTTTTTGAGTACTAAACATATAATAATGATTTATAAACTTTATATTATAAAGAATAAGACGTATATAAGCCAATATAATTGAAATAATTCTAAAATTATCAAAATAATTACGATTACTTTTTCGGTTTTTTAGTACTGTGACTACGTTCATGAGTCCTCGTGAATGTTCGTGATGTTTCGTATGATTTATCTTAGTTAGGGAAATTTTAATTAGTTGGCAGTACTATGACGAAAGAGGTACGTCACTCCTGACGTGCAACGGTATTTGTACTAAAAATCCTATATTATTAATTTACAGTTAACACTCTGCCAAGTACATACCAAACGTGTACAAAGTGTTTTAATACATTTTGTTTCGATTTTTGTTTTCTAGCGCAAATTTTTAATAATAATATTGTAAAATGAACAAAATATTATATGCCTCATAATTCAACTAAACGGATATTATCTAAAGGCTTTGAAATAAGCGTAAATCCTATGACTCATGGAAGATATATTATACTATTCTAATGTTTTTATAAGAGTTCTTCAAGGTGATACATCCACTTCTTTATCATAGGTATGTTTTCAAACATTTGACATTAGCGCCGATCGCTTCTTTTTATATAAGAAATATATTGGGATTGAACCAAATATACTTTTTCAAATGGAACCAAGTATTGTTTTACAAGAATTAATTCCTCACTGTAAAAATATCCAACAATCTGCCATTTTTTTAAAATAATAATAATCTTACGCATACGCGTATTGCCACCTACCAATTTATGTAATAAGTAATAATTATAATAATACATTTTATTTATATATTAATTATTACGTCTCATGTCGAATTAAAATTTTCTCATTAGAGTAAGTAACTGTTATAGGAATAAATTCACTCCTTACCATAACGTATAGTGCATTTAACTTAAAAAAATTCTAGAAAATGGTACCGAGATTCAAAGTCGAGATAACATTTAAATCATTTAAAAAAAGAAAATTCTACAAAAAACAAAATTACGAATTTGAAGTAGATCTCTTTAAATCAACCTGTAAAATTAAACAAAAAAGATATGACATCTCGTCATAAACGAAATTCTCATCGCGTATATCATAAGAATTAATAAATTAAAATAGAAAATAAATACGTCTTCTTTAACGTATTTACCATTAGATTTCCCTTCAGCCTCTGCGAGTGTCTGCCCCTGCTCCGAATATAATTAATAACAGTTCGTGATTTAAACTTGATTTAAAGTATTCAGAAAAGTTCGTTAACAAAAACACCTCTCATTACTTTGACACGCATAGCTCGAATATTTTTGTAGGAAGAACAATAATTTAAGAAATTGGGTATCAAGTCTTATAGGAATTTTAATGTGGGCTCTGTAATGCGTACGTACATTCTGTGACAAATAGACAACAGAAACAAAGTGCGTTCATGTATTAAAATAACAGAAATAATCTCGAAAATATACTTACGTTAATTTTGTAACAGAGAAGCTTTTTAAACTGTATAAATATTTTTTTCGTTTTGATGAATCTGGCTATAATTATAATTTTTGTAAATCATCGGCTTTCAGAAGCAAACTAGTATGTTGAATTTAATATAGAAAGAAGTGATTTTATTATTTAACCTCTATAGCCATAAATAGCATTTGATTCAATAGAAAATAGATGTCAATATCAACTGGGAATATCAAAAAATTAGAAAAAAATGGTTGAATGTTAGAAGTGTTCTAATTAATTAGAAGTGTAATGCATCCCATTATTCTTCATAATAATCATGGATAAAATATTAATAAACACAACAAGACAACAAAACAACCTTTCTCAAAACGATTAAAGATATAAGAGTTTTCGACACCAGTAAATATTGATCTTCTATTATAATGTTTAAATGCTATCTGGCCTGGCATCAAAAGAAAATGCAGATTGTTAAATACGTAGATAAAAAATATTGGAAATATAGGAATGAATATAAACGTCTTTTTATAGTTCCGGAGTATTGAAACCAAAGAGCACGTTTTTAAGAACATCACTTTAGGAACTTCGCTAAGAAGTCACAACAAGAACATTATTTGGAAGTATTTTTGTAGTTCAGGGGGATTTAGACCAAAACAGGATATCTTTAGGAACATCACTTCAGGAACCTCCCTATTAAGTTTCAACAAGGACATTATCTGGAAGTATTTTTATAGTTTCGGACAATTGAAACAAAAATAGGACATCTTAAGAACATCACTTCAGGAACCTCCCTATTAAGTTTCAACAAGGACATTATCTGGAAGTATTTTTATAGTTTCGGACAATTGAAACAAAAATGGGACATCTTAAGAACATCACTTTAGGAACTTCCTATGAAGTCCCAACAAGAATATTATTTGAAAGTGTTTTTATAATTCCGGAAGACTAAGACCAAAATGGAATATCTTTAAGAACATTACTTTAGGAACTTCCATATTAAGTCAACGAGGACATCATCTGGACGTCTTTTTATAGTTCCGAAGTGTTGAAATCAAAGAGAACATCTTTAAAGAACATCACTTTAGGAACTTTTGATCAATTTGAAGTAATTTTATAGTTTCGAAGGATTGGAATCAAAACGAGATGCCTTGAAGAACATTGCTTTAGGCACGTTATTATGAAGCCACATCAAAGGTGTCAGTCATATGTTATTTAGATTTAATCATTAAAAAATGTCTCACATACTTAAAGCAGTCTTTATTTTAATATTCTATTATTTAAAATCAATAGAAGTTGCTATAAATTTTACTATTTATCTTTTTTGTAAATTGAGATTATAACGTCTTCATAATTTTATGAAATTAGTTAGTTTAGATATGTACAGCATTATTTAATAATAATATTATTTAGTATTTGTTATGCATAATAAGTTATTTTTTGGTTGGTACACCGGATATTAGGACTACGTGTTTCAAATTTTGCAGGTCTGTGCAAAAACGTTTAGGTCATTCACCTACTTATTCGGCTAATAGTGGAATTATATTTTCAAATAATTGTTGAAAAACTTAAATTGTTAATTGGACTCAAGTGGATCATCTTTCAATATATTTATTTTTTGATAAATTTTTAATCCTGGAATTTGTTTTTCATAATTATGTAAGAGTATATATTACCCCATATACCTAATAACTATATTTTTCTACAATTAACAACTTTAGTACCTAATTTTTTTAAGTAATATACTTAACGACAAGTATTTTTCTACAATAAGTAGGCTTCTTAACATGTAAACCTAATGTTAAAAATATCATTTTAAAGCACTATTGTTAAAAGTGATACCGTGTAAGGCACTAGTATTAGTTACCTTGCAACCCGGAGCTAAAATACATATTTTCAATTTTTATTAATATTTTTGGTACTTGATTTCTAAAATTTACGAATTTTCGATTTCATTTTCCATAATTTATTGCATATACTTATGTAAACAATGAACAGTACAGTTAGTATAAGACATTTTCCTGAAAGTATTTTGTATCAGACAATCAAACTTTGGTTGTTAAACAAATTTAAAGCATTCATGAAAGTTTAAATTTTTTTAAAAAGTTTATTATTTGTTCAAATGTGTTACAGTTTTTACAAGAATATACCTACAGTATGTTTTAGAAAAAAATATTGTATATCATATGTGTCAAATTAATTTTTGAAATCTTCATGATGTGTCACTTTTACCAATATTGTCACGTTTAATAAATTTTTTATTTGATTTTTTTTTTATTTAATTTATTTTTACTTCATCATACATATTATTGTGCATTATATATTTATTTACCAAATTATGACATTTGAGATAATCAATGAGAATTAGAATAAATTCGATAACTATTTTGAAGATAAAAATAATTGAGTAAGCATGTGATAAGAGTTTACCTATTCCTGATAAAACAGCAAAGGTAGATAATATTTCACTCTACAGAAAAACTGTGTGGTTCAATGTAAACAGTAAACTTTGTTATCTTCTTCACAAGAATACAACACGGAAACGTTACGAGATCAGAAAGTTTATACAAAGAATCATTTTTCTCTTAATCTTCACAAATGCAGGAAAAAATGCCATCAAAATTTTTTACAATAAAAATTCGAAGCGAGTTGCTGGAATATTTTTTAAATCAAATAGAACGGTTTTAAAAACCTATGTAAGTATAAATTATTAGTAAATAATGTTAATTAAATGTTATGATCAAATTCAACAGTTTAAGTGAAAAACACCCAAACATGCTAGTGGAGTCAAATTTCATATACAAAATATTGGTAATTTTTAGTAAAATATTTTGAAATTGAAATATTACGCCGCTAAGTTTCAATAAAATTCTGATATCTAAACTTTAGTATTTTATTTTGCTTTATTAATATTTAATAAATATGAATGAAATAAACATTAACCTCTCCACAATCACTAAATATAAATAAATTTAACAGTCCATTTAATTCAACTATTATTTATTACAAAATAGGTTCTATTAGATTAGCTACGTGCCAAAATATACGTAATATTGTTTTTGTTTTCAGATATCTACAAACTTACTGATAATTCTTAAATATAATTGAAATTTAAAGTAGATTATTATCGATAAATATATTTTACTATGTAATATTATAAACTCCCCTTATAACACATTTTTAAATATAGAGTGAACCAAAAGTCTGGAAACAGCCATTTATCTCGTAAATTGCTAGTCCGAATTCTACAAAATTTGGGATAAGCCTATGTTGCTAGATTTGCCGTTTCTCTGATATTATTAGTCACTTTGGTTTTTTAAATACATCACCCTGTATATTCAGTCATTTTTGGAATCTCCTCTTCAATACGAGTTCAACCATATGTAACACTTATGATTTTATGTAGTCTAGAAGATCTTAAATAAATAAAACAGAAGTCCGGCAACGCCTAATTGCCTCAATAAATTTTTTAATACAAACTATTTTCAACTACATTAAAACGTAACAATTGAAAGATTACAACATTGTTAAAATAATTATTACTTAATCAAATGTTCAAAACGTGCTCCATTTGTGAGTTGACAGTACCCTAATCAATGGTAGAATGCATCTACCACATTTCTCCATGATTGTCTAGAAATTAATCAGATTCATCTATAACTCGTTGCCTTAGATCTGCAAGACTTGCTGGTTTAGTTTTGTAAACTGAATTTTTCAAGTATCCCCAATAAAAATAATCTTTAGGATTGAAATCAGGTAAACGTGGAGGCCATTCAATACTACCTCGTTTACCAATCCATCGTCCGATAAATATCTCATCTACATAACGCCGAACATTTACAACAAAATAAGCTGGAGCTCCATCTTGCTGAAACCATATCTGATTAAAATTAGCCCCAAACAAGTTTCGCAGTGTAGGTACAATTTCATTTCTAAGTAGCATTTCGTATGTATCTGACGTTAAATTAGCTCTGCAAGACTGCAATTTTTCAAGTATCTCCAATAAAAGTAATCTTTAGGATTGAAATCAGCTGAACGTGGAGGCCATACAGACTATATAAAATCATAAGTGTTACATATGGTTGAACTCATATTGAAGAGGAGATTCCAAAAATGACTGAATATACAGGGTGATGTATTAGTTACTAATAATATCAGAGAAACGGCAAATCTAGCAACATTGCAAAAGTTAAATCTGGAATTTCCGTATCCCAAAATAGGCTTATCCCAAATCTTGTAGAATTCGGACTAGCAATTTACGAGATAATTAGCCGTTTTCAGACTTTTGGTCCACTCTGTATAACATTGCCGCAATCCTGTGTGAAGAGAGAGTTTCAGTATTTAGAGAAAAAAATCTACTTTAGACAACTTTAGTGTCAAGCAATGGTTGGAGGTTTTGTCGGACTGCAGTCATAGTTGGTTAGGTTTAGTTAAGTTAAGTTTAATATCGTTATAAATTTTCATTGCAGTCCGGGCATGCCGAATCTGTTGACCCATTTCTCCCTATCTTGTTGCCTTCAACAGGTTTCCGACCACTTCCCGCTAGGTTCACATTTTATAGTGTAGATAGATGGCATTAAGCAATTGATAATAATGTGATATCAAAAAACTATAGACAAATTCATACTACAAATTTAAATATGGGTATATATTAAATTTAATTAATATTTGTTGCGGATTTTTAAGAGGAAATTACGGTAATATGATCTACAACATTAATCGTATGTTTGGTCCTTAAACGCTAGAGTTGTTTAGCCCCAGTGAAGTTTTCTTTGATAGTTTCTTTTTACTAAGTACTAAACAGTAATAAATTAGGTAGAATTTTTTATCTATTTTTTATCGTATTTTCATTCAGTCTGTTTGTGTTTCGTAAAAATATATTGTTCCATGTGAACCGATTGGCTAAGTACCCTCTAAAATATTTGACTTCGTTAGATTGAGGAATTTCTCGTTTATTGATTTTGTCTAATGGGCATTGTCCTTTTCTGAGTGGTCCATGTCGAGATTTTGAATGTAATGCTTGGGTAGCTGTATGGCATGACGTTACTGTAGTGGTTAGATTTCATAGTGAGAGATCGACTGTAAACAGAAAGTATGATTATTGATTAATAGTCGACCCAAAATTCTTCCTTGTGGGACTTCAGAAACTATTGGTTATAGATTTGAGTATCTCCAAAGAAAGTGTCTCTTAATGATGAACCGCATGATGTTTTTTATATTTTCTTCATAGTAATTAAGTATTCCACACCTTAAGACACATCCAAAATTAGCACACTACTTTTTGAATTTCAATTTTTTTTATGTCTCATGTTGATAATTCTGTTAACTCGATCAATACTTTCTCCCTAAATCCTACTAATATTATTTTTAAATAATTTGTAACTAATTAATATCACTACTTACGTATATACGAGGACTATTTTTTTTCAAGGTTCAATCGGTCCCGAAATTAAAATTTTGCGCCATATCTTTAGTATGCCCGATTTTATCAGGCACTTGTCAATTAATGGGCGTAGTGGGCACATAAACATGCCTATAACAATCTAGTCTCCCGCCAAGTGTGAAAATTTTACCATTTCTTTCCACCTTATGAACAATATACATGTTCTAAAGCAATATAAAGTTTTGTTTTGATTATACTACCACGTTTCCCTTTTCTTTTACATCCACTTGTTCGTTTGCTCTTCTTCTCCTCTTTATAAAGATACATACTGTTGACTTTATTAATAAGATATTATCTATACTCAACAAGAATGAGCTTCACAATGATCTAATTAGCAAATAATATGTATACACTTAATTTTTGAGCCGGAATAGACAATGATAATACAGGGTGGCGCATTAGTGTAGAAAGTTTAATATACCCGTTATTTAAAAAAACACTTATTTACCAAAACTGTAGATATTCTTAAGAGTAACATTTTAAATTAATATTAATTTTTCATTTATAGGGTGTTTTTTATTTGCATGATGAACCTTACTTTAAATTGATCTTAAAACTCATCAAAATAGAAAAACTATAAAGAGATACACGGTATACTTATCCAAGATTATTTGGGACCGAAGTGGAGTATTTGAGTTATTATTTAACCTTTATAGACTAGGTCAGTGATTGTACAATTTAATTTACTACCCTGTATATGAACTCCACAAATCCTTAATTGGCATTAGATGTGCATAAACTTAAAGATAATTAATTTTACTAAAAGATTAATAGTATCAATTAAGTGCAGTTAATTTTTTACATTATAAAAGTTATATAACAACATTGATCGATTGATACATATTTTTTATATAGTGTGTTTATCAAGTTTTGTTATTTTTTAACGGTATCACCCAGCACTTGAAATATCCGTTAAGGAATAATAAGAAGGTCGTTTTATTGCTCTCTAAATACATGAGTAAACTTTAAGATAACTTTTCAAACACAGCTGCATATAGACTTATTATCATTACTTATTACACTTGTTATTTAGTTTATCCCAGAATGTAATACATGCCTATGATGCCAATAATACAGGTAAACTAAAATAATAATAATAATAATAATAATAATAATAATAATAATAATAATAATAATAATAATAATATTAATAATAAAAGATACAGATGGAACATACAGTGGAAATATATAAAATAATAATAATAAATTCACTAAGAAAGTAATAATAAATCGACTATAAATATCAATATCATAATTATATTCAACAAACAGTATAATAAAAAAATAAATACGAAAACTATTAAAATAATACAAAATAGTAGATCCAATAATTACATCTTTAACTGCATCATTTTTTTTATAATTATTTTTTATAAACACTAGAAGTAGATTTTTCGCACCATCCTAGTGTTAAAAGTTCTTCAGATTTGGTTTTAAAATGAAAAATAAACAAGAGCAAAAACAAATTTATCATTTTTATTAATATTAATGGTACAATTAACATCGGTAATGTCAGTTAAATGAGATGTGTCTATTTTTGGTCATATAGACTTTTTAATGTAGTTTTGGCGGTCTTCGTGTTCCATGTCTTTTTAGCGTCATAAACAAACATTTGCACCCCAAGTCTGACATAAAAAGTTTTCGCTGTCATAGAACATACATATTTTTTATATAAATTAATGTACCCTGTAAATATTTAATGTAATCAATGGTAAGTAGATCTGTGTGACAAACCTCAAATATACCATTTTAGCGACTTTCACCACTTTCATCTGTGGGTTCTTGAAAAAACTGCTGAATTTAGAAACACGTAAAGTAATTGAAATGTTTAGCTGATACCCTTCGGTTTTTCTTTTTAAAAACGTCAGAAGCGTGTTATATTTTTGGATAAGCAATGCTTTTATTTTCATAGAATAAGGGTCTTACTTTTATTGGAAAAATTCTAAAAAAGGCATTTTCAATTTAAGCCATTTTTTTTAAGTTTCTGACATCAATACTCAAATTTTGGTTACTAAGCAAATATAAATTGTTCACGAAAGTTCGCAAGTTTGAAATATTTCTAATATACAAGAAACTGCTTTTTACATTTGTTACAGAAATACAAAAATATTGTGTTAAAAGTTATTTTAACTTAACACTTTTAACACTGGTGCTATAACTGTTCCTTAATTAAATCGTCAAAATTGAATATGAAAAACGATTACAAAACTTTTATTGGATTAAATGCGAGATTAATTAATCGAAAAATTAATTATATATGTATTATTTATCTGTAATAAATACTATTTCGAAATCACTATTATCAAAACAGACCGCGAAGAGTAACGACAAAGTTTTAATCAGATATCTATAAATGGCGAAACTAGTAAATATATGAAAAAATACTGATAAATTTATTTTTATAATGAAATATATAGCACTAATATCTGTAGACTGATTGTCTTTGTAAGTTTATTACTAGGTATTTATTATCTCCAGATAAATATTCTTACCATGTAGAATTACTTATCATGAATCAAAAAAGGTAAATTTGAATTTTAAACTGAAAAATATTTGCCCAATTAAGATTAATATCATTGTTACAGCAAATTGTCACGTAGACAAATGTCTAAGTTTACTTATCGTTTGTTCATACTAATATAATATTTGAGAATATACTAGTATTTTTCATAAAATACGATTTTTTCCAGAATATGAAATCATAATTTATTCATACAGTATGGTCCAAATGAAAGGAATAAATTCATTATTTCGTAAATCAGCGATTTTAGGGGAGAATCCTGAAATCCGTCAATTTTTATTTTTAAATGGGCGCTTCATCAGATCGCCTTTTTATTTTTGACGTCGTAATGACGTCATCAATAAAATTTTTAAATACAAAAGTGGGTGTTGCAATACATCAATTGAAATGTCTTTTAAATATATATTCACCCATATCAATATGTCTAAGTAATTAATTTTTGTATGTTGTCAAAAAAATGATATATTAAATTTTTAATGTTACAATGGACATTATAATTAAGTACAACCAAATTTAAAGCAAGTGCTCAAATTGTTTATCGTCAGCTAAAATACAATACAAAGACAAGCAGGGAACTGGAACTTTCGCAATAACTTCCGGAGCTCTTTTTGTAATCTCAATACGTATCCGTTCTTTGAGTTCATTAATTATTTGTGGTCTATTTATGTACACTTTACTTTTCAAGTATACACATATAAAGAAATCGAGAGGAGTTAAACCAAGTGACGTCGGTGGCCACTCAATTGCTCCTCTTCGACCTATCCACCGATTTGGGAAGACTTTGTCCAAGTAGTTTCTCACCAAGACAGCAGAGTGCAATGGCGCACCATCTTGCTATAGCCACAAATCATTTCTGTTTGAGAACAACCGGTTTCATTCTGGGAGTAAGAAGTTCTGCAGAAATTGTAAATATCGAGGACCTGTTAAGGTTTCTTCGAAAAAGTATGGTGCTATAATCCTATTATCTATTATTCCCGCCCAGACATTCGCTTTCTCTGGGTATTGAGTACGGTACTCCTGCATCCAATGTGGATTTTCTGTAGCCCAGTACCGGAAAGTCTGACGATTCATATGACCGTTTAGGAGAAATGTAGCTACATCAGAAAAAAACTTTTTTCCATTAGAATTTCACAAAAGTCAACTCGTCTATCAAAACATTCTTCCATAAGTTCCTGCACTAAATTTACTTTATAGGGATGCCACTTTTCCTTTTTTAGCGTTCTAAGAACTGTTTGATGGCCAACCTCATTGTCTAACGGTACTTGCCGTAAACTGGTATGAGGATTATCTTCAAAGGCTACCAGAACATCTAGTTTCTTGTTTTCAGATAGTTGTTTTCTACTACTTTTAGGCAGGTCTTTTACATGACCCGTTTCTCTAAATTTTTCAGTTTTGCTTACTGTGGACTGTGTAATTGGTTCTCGGTTGGGATATTTATTGTTGAATAACGTATATCCTTCGTTCTGCGTACGTGTTTTATCTCCACAACCAATTAATATTAGAATTCCAATTCTTTCCGTTTCAGTCAGCTTCATGTTGATAAAAGAGTCAAAAAGTTTTTGATTTCGTCTACTACAATATCATTAACCACTTGACAATAACAATTATGTTGAATGTCAATAAAGGAATTTTGATAAGAAAACTAGTTTTTTTTAAGAAAAAGGTAAAATGTAGTTTAGACATATTTTCAGTATCAGTAACGGACTTTACCAAATTTATTTTTGGGTATTAATAAATACATCATAACAATACTTATTAAATTAAGAAATCTATTCGAAGGTAATTAATATTAATTTTGACAATAATACTTAGACATAATTGATACGAGTGAATAGATATTTAATTGATATATTGCAAGACCCACTTTTCTATTTAAAAATTTCATTGATGACGTTATCACGCTCATAAAAATAAAAAGGGTATCTGACGAAGCGCCCATATAAAAATTAAAATTGACGGGTTTCAGGATTTTCCCCTAAAATCGCCGATTTACGAAATTATTAATTTATTATTCCTTTCAATTGGACCATACTGTATATTACCTAAGTATACTTTTATAGAAAGATGTGTAATATTAATTAAATACATATTATGTACATAAAGATATATAAATATTTACTCACCGTTTCAAAAATATGTTGTTTAAATTATTACACCTACTAGTGTATCTTATGGTTTTTATACAGGTATTAAATTTTCATAAAACTTAAGATATAAAACACGAACAACAATTCATAAAACATTTTAATTTCTTTCAAATGATTTTTTTTTATTCGATTGCGAAAATTTTTAGAGCCAGAAAAAGAAGTTTAGGACTGAGATTTTCTCTTTCCTTCTGCATTTTTGGCAATTTGAACCATCACTATCCCAAATAAACAAGAGTAGGAATACCTCTAAAATGCGCATAACAAATGAAACCCAAAAATTGTAGAGTGTACTATACGAAATGTACTCTGCAGCACGCAGACAGAAAATGAGCTCCGGCCTGTTATCGCTCGATTGGTCCAACCTCGTTTTGAAGTAGGAAGCATTCCTACTCTGGCTGAATAGTTCAGGCGTCTTTGCAATGATATGCAAAAATTGCAAAGGTAAATCAAAGTTATTACATGGATTTGTCCAGTTACCAACCCATGTCTGCAACCCCCACTATCCCTCCCCAACCTAATTAACGCCTTTGGCTTCCACTTGTTAAGTAATGACGATATTACACCCGACTCTGTTATGTATAAGGAATGTACAAATGTTACTGATAATCCGTTTAATACAGGTAGTAAGTCAAAATGAAATATATTTTGAAATGTACCATACCACAAAGTGGACATTTGGATATATTATATGTGGAAAACCAAATCTACTTATCATCGAATGAGAGATCTACCACGTTATCTAGAATTATGCTGATTTGAATAGTAACAGATTTATTTTACTAATATTCCATTGGGTGAATATTGTCCAGTGTAGTAAAAATTAGTTTCGCCAAAAGAATTATTGTAAAAACAGTGTCTGCATTTCTTCTTCTTTGTGATCATATCTAATTTATTAAGAATGATAAGGAAAATCGTCGACTTTTATAAAATAATCCTTGAAAGAAACAAGTAAATGAGAATATAAATTACGAGTAGTTTAAAGAATCAACTATTGTTGAGATTTGTATGTTATGCAAAATAAATATAGCATATACAGCTAACTTTCTTGATAGGATCCTATTGTTGAATGGTGACAGTGAATTAAAGCACTTCAATAAACCATCGTGCGTTTCTTAGAAACGCCTTGTATTTGTTCAAGTATTTTTTATCAGAGAACAGGTACTTGTTTATAATCTATTTATTTCACAGAGCTTGGCAAATATTTTTATCTGTTTGACCTAAAATCAGGTAGAAGATTTTATCTAAAAATATTTTTATTAGTTTTTAGCTTCTATAATTGTACATAATAAAGTTTAAAAAAGTGAATTCATTGTTTCGACCCTTACTTTGCGGAAATTATCCGTAATAAATATGAAAAGATAAGTTGTACTTATCTGAATTTCCACAGTATTACAAAGCTTTTTAAATTATTTATCTAAGGTTTCACCACGACACTGTGGCATTTTTAAAGACAGGCAAGATTGACAGATTTTGACAAGCGTAAACAGCTTCACATCATAAATATTTCAACCAACCACCATTAAGCAATATGTACAATAATCTTCTTTTTTACTAAAAAATGTTTTTGGTTGTTATTATTATATAGGTATTTAGTATAAAAGGAAATCTAAAATACTAAACCCAGGTTTATTAGTTAATTCAATACTGTATACTAAGGACATTTTGGGTATTTCTTTATTTCATATTGTTCCAAAAAATCAAGTTCTTCTTTCTTGTCACTTCATGAAGTACCTCCACTGTTGTTTCAATTGCGTTGTTAAGTGTAGATTTATTAGTGTCAATGAGGTGTTTTGCGTAACGTGACTTATCTGGTTGTTTTAATCTATAAGCACGTAAGTGTTCACAGTACCTCATGTTAAAATTTCTAAGGGTCTGGCCAAAGTAGATGGCGTTACTATTCGGACAATTTAGTTGTAAATACCCGATTTTAAAAATAAAAATAAAATTTAGGTTTTACATTTAATAAAACGAACCACATTATTTCTTACTTTAAAAGATATTATAAAAAAAGTTCTCTCCTAAAAAATAAAAATCTTAAATTAGTACATTACTTATATTGTAAACAGTAATTCCTCAATTTTTATAAAATGACTTACGAGGATTGCAGACTTTCTAAAAAATGTTAATACCTATTTACAATAAAATGCTAAATAGTTGTGTTACAACTATTTGCGGTTCGTATAATTATTAATGCTAATTTTATATTTTAAATTAAAAGCTGAAGCTATTTGCTTTGTTTTATCAATTATTTATGCAATAATTTTAATTAAAAATTAATAACTTCCTTATAAAATAACAATATGGAACATTAATTTTCTTTTATACATATAAATTTTCCTTCCTAAGTCCCATCAACTATTCCATGATTTTCTAAAATTTGTACTATTCAGAATTTTTTAAGAAAATGGAAGTACATTTAGATTGCTAAAATTTCGGAAAGAAACTTCAGAGGGCAACTGGAGAAAAATCAAGAAAAAACACCATATATACCAAATAGAAGAATTGTAAGTATCTAAAATATGCCGAGGTAGTGAAAAAAGGAAAATAAAGAAGTATATAAAAAGCAGAGATGTACAACATTTTAAATAAAAGGACTAAAAGCTATATAAAAACAAATGAAGAAATTAAATTTATTAGATTGAGGCTTGTGAATTGTTTAAAACAAGAAACACAAACTTGCTTCTTGAGTCCATGATCGTTGCCAGTTGTAATTTCTAAGGAATCAAAGAAACAAAGTAATATATAAAAGTAATAGAGCTGAAACATCTAGTTTTGATTGCTAGCAATAAAAGATCTTTCATGTTAAGAATAAGTCTATAAGCAAAGATATGAAAATTAATGACCAAAGAAGTGTTAAATACAATTAAGGGATGCAATATTAGAACAAGTTAATAGTTTAAATACGCGAGATGACAGATTAGAAGATGAAATAAAGTAAAAAATTCAAAAATACTATTCAACACATTTTTAACCAAAGAAAAAATAGCAACAGACAAAGAGTGAGTGACATATTTAATACAACAATCAACACAAAAAGAGAAAATTGGAATCGAGATTACGGAAATAAGACTCTTTAACACCAAGATTAAAAATGATCTAAAAACAAACAGAATAATAAAGAAAATAGAAGAAGGAAGCTAAGATAGTACACACATAAAAATGAAAGAAGATAAAACCGTATAAGAATATGTAAAGCATGTACTTATTAAAAGAAACCAAATGAAACAACAAGAGTAACGTAAAGTGAAGAAGTAAAAATAGTGTAGAGTCAAGTGAGATGTAAAGTGTAAATAATGGAACCAACCATGGAAAAATGGACCAAGGACCTAACTCAAATATCTTGATCTTACCTCGACAACAGGGCCGTCGAGAACCGGGTTCTTTCTAGAGCCTTTTAAAAAAAGGGGCCCATATAAAAATTCTAAAAATAAAATCCTATTAAAACTAGGAGTTCCTCTTAAAACAGTACAAACCTGAGAAAGTGGACAAGGCATTAAGGACAAATTGAATTAAACAAGCTACAATAAGTAAAGATCAAGAGGTTTGTTCACTGAAACGAATCTACAATAATTAAGACTAATACGCAGCAAAAATAATTACCATACCAAAAAAGAAGGAAGAGGGTTTAAACGTAATGACAAGCACAAACTAAAATTATAGAACAAAAACACATGATGAAATTACTTTAATACAAGATTTAGAAATAAAAGCAAAGCATCAGAGAAGTAGATGGTTAGAACAGATTTGGAGAAAAAAGAGTAAAAGTATTGGTACAATCAATTCTACAATGAGATCCAGGAAGACCGAGGGAAAAACGGCTAAGTGAAGTTAAGTAACATATACGTAGCAGATATAAATAACCGGAATAAAAACCAGAGGATAGAAAGAATGATGAGGATATATTGTAAATAGTATTAAAAGTAAGAGAATTGGACTGACCCACAAAAAAAAGAGGTCCTTAAGAGACTTAGTTCAGCGCGGCTCATCTCCTCTAAAACTCTGATAATTTATATACATATTTATATATATATATATATATATATAGATAAATCGGATTTGTAAAGTAGAAGGTCAATAGACAAATTGATGTTACTGATGTGGTATCTTCCTCCATCAAAGAATTTATGAACTAATCATAAATAAAAGAACGCATATCTACTGCGCGAACCTATAGGTCTCGACGAAGGAAATCGTATTGGTTTTTGTAGATTTCACAAAGATAATGAATGATACATTTTGGACCTTACCTAATACGCCCACGTTGTTGAGTTTATAACTTTGTTTCGACTTATCGGCGCCTGTAGAATTAATTTATTTCTTTTTTATTGAATTTTGCAATAAATGGATCATTGTATAATAAAATAACATAAAAAGTTACATAATTAACAGAAATCGTTCAAGTAAGCTGAAAACGTGATCTGCTTATTTCAACATTAATGCTCGATTCAGTTTTTTAACATGAGGCCCTATATAAACTCGTCACGAGATAGAATATTGATCGATAAAGTTTCAAAAATTTTGTCACCTATAGATTGTGTAGGATAACTTTGATATTTATGGGAGAATCCATTATAATTAATGTTGTAGGTTGCTAATGTTTCTGAGATTTTTATTGAATATAATATATATTATTTCAACACCTTTGTTCCTACACAATATTCTTCTCTTAGTTTTAGTTTAGTTTTAAAATTAGTTTTGTTCACTGATTTCTTCTTGATTCCTTAAATATTTCTCAACTTATAATTTGTGCACTTTCTTTTTTTTCTGTACCTACCAATTTCAAATGAATACAGATATTTATCCGGATCTTTATTTTTGTTAAAACGTCATAAAAAATTAAACTTAATGGAAAGATACATGTAAACTGTTATTATGAAAATTAACTCATAGTTAAATTCTGTGAAACAAGTATATTTACTTAATATTTTTATTAAATGATACCAAATTTATCTTTGTTTCAGAAAATGCAAGAATGTTATCAAATGAAGTTACCTTACTCCTCCATCTGCATGTATGCATTTTGGCCTTATACACAACCTCTACAATCGCTTATGAACATGACTTCAGATATATTTCATACCAAGGTAAGAATATATTATTAGCAGGGACGGCTTAGTGTCTATCGACTATAAAAAGATATAAAATAATAACAAACGTTAAAATAAGCAAAACAGTCAGTTAACAGTAAGCCTACAGATTATAAAACTTACCTACTAAAAGGAAACAGGAACAACACCAAAGTTATAACAAAATGTTTCTTAATTAAATTAACAATTAAATTATGTAGTATTAAAAAATTAAATTAAAATTGTTCTAAATAGTGAACTTAAGATCATTGAATCATTTAAGAAAAACAAATATAATTTGTAGCACCCAGTGGCGGCTTGTCCTGGAGCCAAGGGGCCGGTGCACTACCGCTACTAAAAACTAAAAACATTTAAGAAATATAATGATTTGCTCAAATTATGGCTATACGATACATGTAGTAACTATTTATCATTATATACTTTGGTCCCGATGAAAAAATTCGCGTCGTACTATTCGTACACGCAACAAATTATGTATTATAACTACGAAATCTCCAGCCGAGCACATCCTCAATTGGCCCCCACGCGCTCGATATACCGATGGTTACTTGCGGTCACCATGATCGATATCCAGAATGCATGTTCAATGTCGAGACCGAGCCAGTCGATTGAACGGCTCGGATGGAGGCGGATTAATATTTCGCGATTGTTTTCGTAATATTTGAGTAGCATTGTGCATGTTAAATGTTTTTTAAGCTTTAAAATTAAAGTATATAATGAAATAATTTCTGTTTACACATCGTCTGAGGCGAAATGAGTAAAATAAGTTATTTACTAGTGAAACCTTTTTCTACGCAATTACAAAAACACAGAAGGCTTCTACCTCTAGTTCGGCAAATTTCAAAGGCCGTATAAGAAAGTTTAATCCGAGTATGTATTTAAAAAATAACTGGATTTGTGGATGTGATAAAAAAAATGCATTTTTTTGTTTCGTGTGTGATTTGTTTTGTTAGGAAAAAAAAAGGTAGAAGCCTTGGAAGTTTATGATTATATTATACAACAAATTAGGGCTCGAATACCAAAAAACAAAATTTGCACTAGCCCCACCTATGTACTAAGACACCAGCCGCCACTGGTAGCACCTAACTTAGGTTTTCTCATTAAAAGTTTTCGGCGGGGATATCATAATTCATAGGGGGGTAATATTTTTATACCATAACTTGTAAAATTAAAAATAAAAATCGACCTGTCTCAGGTTTTTCCCTGAAAGTTCACAATAACGTTAAAAATGAATGTATTCCATACTTATGGGCCGCCATTCTATAAATTTAAAAAGCTTTCAGGAAAGTACAATTACAATCGTTTATATAGAGTATAAAGAGCAAAGGGTCCAACACACCCCCTATGGAATTCCATATTTAACTTCAATTTTATCTGATATTTTATTATCAATTTTTGTTTTGACATCTATCACACAAGTAACTCTCCAATCATTGGAGAGCCATGCCCTTCACTCCATACACTTCACAATTCAATCAGCTTTTTGCGATATACAGTTTCAAATACTCGCTTTAAATCCACGAACACACTCATAACGATGTTTCCGTTATCAATAACCCCCTCCATTTAGTCAATACATAATGACAATCACTTTCAAAGGAATGCCCACAGCGAAACCCCGATTGGCCCTTCATAGAAAATATTATTGTGTTCCAGATATTTGTTCAGCTGCGCGTGGGCTATTAATTCCAGCATTTTTTCAACAACAGGAATTAGATTCATAGGCCTAAGATCTTCTGCGTTTTTCACGTTGGTTATTTTTGGTATTGGTACAATAGTACTACCCTTAAGGTCAGTTGGTACTATACCAGTACGTAATGGTGTATTTACTATGTTCAATAGAGGATACCCAACAACATCAAACAGATTCTTTTATAGAAGATCGTAGGCTTCCGTGGCCAGAGTTAATCTGAGGATTACTGCTTCCAAAGGACCGCGTCATTTTATTAAATATTTAGTTTCACCGTCTGTTATAAGCGGCTTCTTCAGGAAGGGAGGTGTCCACGGTAACTCAACTACTGAACGAAGTCTGAGACCAAACACATCTGATGTGCCTCTGGCTACCTTGAGTAATTAAGTTACCGTGAATATCAAACGTAGCTTCATCAGAAAAAAAACATCGGGTCTTTGTTATTTTTTTCCATTAGAATTTCACAATATTCAACTCGTCTATCAAAGTCTTCTTCCTTAAGTTCCTGCACTAAGTTTACTTTATAGGGATACCACTTTTTCTTTTTTAGCGTTCTAAGAACTGTTTGATAGCCAACCTCATTGTCTACTTGCCGTAAACTGGTATGGGGATTATCTTCAAAGGTTAGCAGAACATCTAGTTTCTTGTTTTCAGATATTTGTTTTCTACTATCTTTAGGAAGGTCTTTTACATGACTTGTTTCTCTATTTTTCTCCTAATTTTGCTTACTGTGGACTGTGTAAATGGTTCTCGGTTGGGATATTTATTATTGAATAACGTACATACTTCTTTCTGCGTATGTGTTTTATCTCCACAATCAATTAACATTAGAATTTTAATTCATTCCGTTTCAGTTAGCTTCATGTTGATAAAAGCGTCAAAAAGTTTTTGATTTCGTCTACTACAATATCATTAACCACTTGACAATAACAATTATGTTGAAAGTCAATTAAGGGAATTTTGATAAGGTAACTTATTTTTTTTTTTAATGGTAAAAAGTAGTTTAGACATATTTTCATTGTCAGTGACGGTCTTTACCAAATTTAATTTTGGGTATCAATAAATACTTAATAAATTAAGAAATCTGTTCGAATCTCATTAATACTACTTTTGACAATAACACTTAGACATATTGATATGGATGAATAGATATTTAAAAGACCTTTCAATTGATGTTTTGCAAGACCCACTTTTCTATTTAAAAATTTTATTGATGACGACGCTCACAAAGATGACGTGAAAAATAAAAAGGTGATCTGACGAAGCATCCAATTAAAAATAAAAATCGACGGGTTTCAGAATTTCCCCTAAAATCGCCGAATTACGAAATAATTAATGTATTCCTTTCATTTGGACCATAGTGATATCCTTACGATCACATGCTCTCTTCCATTCATCTATAACGTCTCTGGTAGTTTTATTGGAATTTGAGAACCTAAACACTTCGAGCGAACTACTCCAAGTTTAAACTGCACATCTCATTTTTCGATCCATTATGAAAAATAAATAAAATCAAATAATTAACACTGAGGTATCTAAATTTTCTGCCTAGTTCAATATTTATAAATAAGCTTTCATAAAAACTAGGTTAAGGAAGGAAATATTTAATAGCAAACATATTTCAAGATCAGAGAGTTTCGAATTCGTTTGACATTAGACTAAAATATCTCTTGTCTACTCGACTCTTTGATATTACATATAATAAGGATGACGTTACTGCGCCTTGAGGCATCTTAGCTTCCATCTCTTTGTACTCGTATAGGATCTTTATACGGTTATAAGTCTTGCATTTTGGATATATGTAAGTCCTTGATGACCAGACTTTGTCGAACGCCTTACTCATATCCAGGAAACCGCGCCCATTCATTGGTTTTGATTCAACCCTTTGGTTTGCCTGTTCGCAAAATCTATCATGATAAAAAAATATCACATGTTTCCGTTGAGCATTTCTGGAATTTGGTTTGCTGGTTTAGAAGTATCATCACGAAAATGCTGGTGTTTAATTATCTATATACTTTTATATTAGGAATACAAACAGTAAAAATCCTTAAAAACATTCAGGGTTAGGTTAAAATTAAGAACAATAAAATTATAAATTTACAACATTTTAAAATAATATATATACCAAACGAAATCGAAACAGAGCCATTATCAGGAACTGCGGTCTATTTTCTCATTATTTATTAGATACATTTCCAGTCTCTTGAAATTTTTTCACTAACTCTAGAACGTACTTCCTACTGACCTGTTTATCTTGATATTTTTCATTAAATATCTGAGCCGTTACATTTGCACACTTATTGTTCATAAAATAAAGCGAAATGATATCTACCCTTCCCGCAATGGAATAAACCATGGTATTTAATTTTCAAAAACACAATTAAACAAAAAAAAATTACAAAAACAATGCAAAGCAAGAAAATCAACATTTAAACCATTGGCGTACTCAACGACCCATGTGTCATTTTTACTATTTTGACAAAAATGAAGAAAATTCCAATTTAAAAACTCTTATTAAAAACTAAACAAGTACATAATTTAAATTTTAAAATGTAATTTTTTAAAAAGTATCAGGCCGAATTTTAAAATTTAAAGATTGTTATAAAGAGAATTGAAAGGGCTTTAAAATTATGCCTTACTCGACCCCTAATGCCATTTAAATATTTTGGGGTGATTTTTACCCTCGCTTGGAGTCTCTGCGTTTTTTTAAAACATCGACGCAGTTCCTGATAATGGCTCTGTTTCGTTTTAGTTTGGCCCCCCTGTATGTATGGTCTTACAATACACAGCGCAACTTTATAAGTGGTTTAGATAGAAAAATGATTTAACAATTAATTTGATAAATACATTAAAAAATTTGGATCATGTCTGAAAGAGTGAGTTTAAGTGGTAGTTGATGTTGCTTTGGTTTGCATAAAATAGAAAGTAGTTAAGAGTAGTGTAAATTTGTATTATGGTTAATTAAATTAAGAATAGGTATCGAATCTATCATATCACGATAGATAATTCTTGTTAATGTATGGTTATTAAGACTATAGATAGTTAAGATCTAATTTTTCTTAATTGAAAAAGTAATAAAATTACATTTAAAGGCAATTGCGTTGATAATATGGAGAAAGCTTACCAAGATCATTTTGAATGCGTAGGGTGTTTGCTCATTTGAAACATTTAAAAAAGTTAACCTGCAAACATTAAGAAATTAGAGAATGTAAAATATTCTTTAATGTCATTGATGTAAATATACAATAGAAACGGTCCCAATAAGGCTAACATTTTCTATTTTGTAATATGAGAAAATACCTTTATTTAGCGATTTGTTGAATAAGATAAGCAGGCATTTGGATATTTCGTTAAAGTCTTTTTAAAATATTGCGGGTATATTATTTGAATTATCTGATTTATTTGATGGATATTGGTATTCATTAATTAGATACTGTTTGGCAAGTCAAGACGTAGGCTAATTTTAATACTAAATAAATAAAAATAGGTACACCCTAAATGGATTAATCACATCATGGTAAAACTTTCAGTTATTACTATTAGCAATGTAATAGTAGATTAATATAACGAAGAAATCATTGCATAAGTCGAGATTTAAGCGTGTAGGTACAGCGACGAAGAAAATTTTAAAGCTACATTTTCTAGCTTGATTAATTATATTAAATTTTTTGCTTCAGATCTCCAGTCTTCGGTTACAAGTTTTCAATCTGAAGGAAATACATCGTTTTCGCAAATGTTATTTGACATTTCTAGAAATCAAATTCTCGTAGGAGCCAGGTAAAATATTAATTATATGTTGTTAATAACAAATTACTTAAGTATTTCATTGACCGTAGGGATGGATTGTATAGACTATCCTTGTCAAAATTAAATTTTCTGGAATATGCGAATTGGGAAGCTTCTGAAGGCAAAAGAACTTCCTGTATATATAAAGGACAAAAGGATGAAAGTTGCCACAATTTTATAAAAGTTCTGTTAAGCAACGGACAAGAAATTTTGGCGTGTGGTACTAATGCTTTTTCGCCACAATGTTCATATCGACAAGTACGGTTATCTTGAAATATTTTAATTTTTTACTAAAATGTTTTTAATTTTTAGATTGACAACATATCCAATGTAACTAAAGTGATAGATGGAATAGCAAAAAGTCCATACAATCCTTCCGCTAATATTACAGCATTCCTGTCAGAAAACGGAGATTATTATTTTGGCGGCCCAACAGATTTCTCCGGATCTGATGCATTGATCTCAAAAAGTGTTGGAAATAGAGTGCTACGTACAAAGCAATATGACAGTTTTTGGCTCAATGAGCCACAGTTCGTGGGTTCCTTTGAAAGTGAAAAATTCGTGTACTTTTTATTTCGAGAAGCTGCTGTAGAATATATGAATTGTGGAAAAAATGTATATTCAAGAATAGGAAGAGTGTGTAAAAATGATCAAGGAGGGGGACAGTCAATGTTCAAAGATAATTTTTCCACTTTTATAAAAGCTAGATTGAATTGTTCGTTAAGTGGAGATTATCCCTTTTATTTCAATGAAATTCAGGGTATGTCGTACGTGTCTTCTGAAAATATTGTGTATGCAACTTTCAGTACTCCGTCAAATAGTATTTCTGGATCTGCAATCTGTGCTTTCAACCTAACAACAATAAATCAAGCTTTCGATGGTCCTTTTAAATATCAACAAGACATAGACAGCGCTTGGAATAAACACAACAATGCGTATAAAGACCATTTTAACTGTGAAACAACTCACAGAAAAATAAATCTGTTAGAAACTTCTCAATACCAGCTGATGGACTCTGCAGTTCAAGCTACGAACATTGATCCGCTTCATGTTGCAACAGGAGACCGCTTTACTCATATTACTGTCGATGTAGTCAAAACAAAATTAACTAATGTACACGTTATTTACGTTGTTACGCAAGAAAGCATTATTAAAAAGTTAAGTTTACTGCCTCCTTACAAACAAACTTGTATAGTTGAAGTGTGGCAAGCCGTACCTGATATAAATATACCAATTACAAATATGCAGTTCCTGAAGGAGACAAATTCTATATACATAACAACTTCCCAAAGATTAGTACAAATTTCTGTAGATCATTGCAAGAGACACTTCTCGTGGGAGAATTGCAAAAATTCTATGGATCCGTACTGCGGCTGGAACGATAGAGAAGAGACCTGCTCTTTGGCACCCGATGGAGATCCCCATAACAAATCTTGGAAACAAGTAATCTCCTCGTGTCCATTTCTAGACAGACCTGTCGATGGGGGATGGAGTAGTTGGTCCACTTGGACTCCCTGTAATCATAGGACTTTATCTGATTCTACTACTACTGACCAATGTTTGTGTCAGACACGGCAATGTAATAACCCTGCACCGACAAATAATGGTTCACAATGCATTGGTCTTTCCATATCAGTGATAAATTGTACAGTCCATGGCGGATGGTCTGACTGGTCAGCGTGGTCAGCATGTTCTGCAACCTGTGGCACAGCGGTAAAAACAAGAACAAGGACATGTACCAATCCTGCACCAGCCTTTGGAGGTAGAGTGTGCGTTGGCCAAGATCGGATGGAAGCGTTTTGCTCCGAATATTCTCCATGCCCGTCTCAACCAATAGATGGTGGATGGGGCCCCTGGTCTCCATGGACATCTTGTACTGTACCGTGCGGAGGAGGGTATAGAATAAGACAACGCAAATGTGATAACCCACCACCTTATAATGGTGGTCAGCACTGTAAAGGCAACGATATAGAATACGAAAGATGCAGTGATATTTCTTGTAGTGAGATTAAAAAGTTTCATACAACAGATTGGGTCACAGATACAAATAGTACCTTCATAGCCTATCATAAAAAAAGATACAAAATAATTTGCAAAGCTCCTGTAAAATCTCAACAGCAAATAAAGATTTATGTCAAAGAAGAGGAGAGGTTCTGTTCAAATCTTCAGTGCAATAACGATGACAACGAATTTTTAGGGTGGGCCCAGTGGTCAAACTGGAGTGAGTGTTCAGTGTCTTGTGGGGGCGGTATGCAAAAAAGAACTAGGAACTGTAGAAAAGGAAGAAATTGTTTAGGAGAGTCTACACAAACTAAAGAGTGCAATACACACAGCTGTGAAGATACTTGGGGTTGTTGGTCAGAATGGTCACCGTGTAATGTCTCTTGTGGATGGGGAGTCAAAATACGTGCTAGGACTTGTTTGGGCCAAAACTGTTATGGCCCTGCAAGAGAACAACAGCCTTGCGAAGACCAACCATGTGAAGGTAAATATATAACTAAATGAAGACACTTACTTTTTCAGTTGTTCTGTTGACACAAGTTATCCGTTTATTTAAACTATTTAAAAAATTTTAATTTGTAAATTACTAAGATGAAAAAGTACCATTTGTGGAAGATATTAAGTACCTAGTCATAAAGAAAATGTACGTAGATTTTTCACTTTGACAACACTATCAACAAAGCCTGGCATTTCCACTAGACTCTCAGAAGAGTGTATGGCAGTATAAATCCCAAAAAAATGTACTAGATTTATTAAATTATGATAAAGTCGATGGTCACAGATCTGGGTTCTAAGACAGCGAAATAAAGGAAACGAACAGGTCGATACTCTTTCCAAAACAAAAAAGTTCCACATTTTACTTTGCATCCTACAATAAAATAGACATGGTCTTTGCATTCTGGCTGGTTTGGTCACAGAACACTTTCAGCTTTGGTACCACATGAAAGAGAGGTTGAACTAAAATGCACACTGCTGAATCTGTGGCGCGCCAAATACTAATGTTTAAAGCTTATTTCTTGTGCCGGCGTTGCGATACAAGAACAAATATTTTTGAATTGATCGAAATGGAAGTCTTTGACTTCTCCGCAAAAGCGATTCTGTAATAAATGGATTGGATTGCGATCTCTAATCTTAGATATAAACCAAAATATATAAGACAGCAATCGAAGTGGGAAAATCGTTGTAACCATCATTCATGTTGTACCAAACCCAATCTAACCATACCTACATATTTAAACTATAAAGATATGTAATTCTACATTTTTTTAAAATCTAAACATCTTCTATTTTCAGGTATTCTAGGATGGAGTAATTGGACAGAGTGGTCTCTATGTGATCAAAATAATGAACAACACAGGAAAAGAAAATGTTTTCATGAAAGTCCAAGTCCACAAGAATGTCAGGGAAAAGACTGGGAAACCAGAATTTGTTTTGGGGAATTATCGAATGGTGAGTTACATCAATCACTTCAAATTTACAGTAAAATAAATTAATGTAGGCTTGACTATATTTGCCTGCTTCTGACATGTGTTAAAAGAGGTCGTTCCAAGACAAATACTAAAATATACCATTATATACATATATTGTGTGTGGTCAATTAGTTGCCGATATAAAGTTTTTTTTTTTCAAAATGTTGATGATAATATCACCACCCTTTTCGGAGAAAAAAAATTTACCCAAAAATATTACATTTTAATACTCCTATTTAAAAATTATTTGCACTCTCAGATTTAACGTATTTAAAAACTACAAATGTAGAAAGCCAAAAGACCAAAGATTTTTTGAGACCAAGTTTTAATTTTTTATTTTGTACAGGGTAGTCAAAAAAAATGATTTTTCAAAAATTTCCAGGAAAGTATTTTCAAATTTTTCAGATGGAACACTCTATTACTATTCATCAGCGTATGGCGAATTTTATTCCCTTCGACTTCTGCATGTATTTGCCCATACCTATGTGTTGTCGTTAAAAAGTAAATTCAAAAAAAAGCATTTATCTGCAAAATGTCTCGTTTTTTCTAGTTTAGTAGTAGATTATCCTTATGGCAAGTCATACCTCGTTTGAAATGTTCTGAAAATCTCTATTCATTCATACTAATTTTGTTTGGGTTTAGGCCGATTTTGATGGATAAAGTAAATAAATACTAAAATTATAGTTTCGTATTATAATTCTAGTACAAATAAATATTTAAGTTTCGCATAGTAGGAGTTACAGAACAACGACAGAGGTTTACTGGACCCTGTATATTCTTAAATAGATATTCTTTATCAGATATAGCTAAGCTCTGGACCTGTTTTTAAGATACTGAAATATTTCAAAATCATTTTCATGTACAAATTTTAAATTTTGAAAAGAATAGGAACAAAAGCATGTTGTTGTTTTGACATATTCAACCAAAACCCATTGTGTAAACGAGACAATATATCGTCAGACGCATTCAGAACCCCCTGTAGATTGGTTACCTAGCTCTTTATACCTGTTTCAAATCTACAAACATATTTTAGGTTTAACGATACGCAGAAATCAAAAGTAATAATTATTCTTACCGGTGGGACTTGTTACGGTTTACATATTATTGGCACATCCTACACAAAAACAACATTATTTTAAAAAATCTGAAAGAGTTTATTAACTTGTGTTCACCTTACATCCGTTTATGACTATTATAGAAAACATTCTTATTAGAAGGTATACAACATTTGGAAATACGAATAGAAATTTAAATTTGAAGCTGATGTCCTTTATTTAATAAACCAAATAAACGGTATACATAAAAAATACACATAAATATATTATTCATAGAATGTGTAAAATAATATATTTCAATTTTTATCTTTATAGGAAACGAATAAAATTGTTTTTCTCTTTTGCATTTACCTAAATTATCTAAAATAGTTGAGTTTAGGAAGTTTTGTTGGTTTCTATTTATTAATCAATAAATATATATTTCCTTTAAATATGGAAGGTTGCACATAAAGCTTACCTTGACCTCCAAATTTCCAAGAGAATTTAAGATTTTCAGATTGATTTAAATCATGTGCCAACGTTCAAGAAAATATTTAGTATTTTACTTGTAGCGCACTATTTTTATTTTTAAATTCCAAAACCGTGTATTTCGAAAATTAAGAACTTCAAGAATTAATATTCCTGTATCCGGTACCAAACGTTTTCAATGGAACAGAACAACCTGTAGATTTTTATGCACATCCCCCAAACATTTTAAACCAATAATTTTTTGTAATCAACGAATGTTTAAAACCAATTTTTATTTTTGATCAACCTTAAATGTTCAAAAACAAAAATATGTTTTCGATACATTTTAAAAACCAAACAATATTTTTCTCGAAAAGTTGGAACATAAATTTCTGTTTAAAAATTTCAAATGCAAAAATACCACATTATATTTTTTTCCAGTGGCATGCTACGAGGAGTAAGGGAAATTTTGACCAACATATTTTCGACACCACTGGCTGAGACAATAATTTTAATATAATTTGAATATTGTTTAATTTTGTTAACATAATGGATAAAAAATTTAACTATCCGAAAGGAACTATTATTGAATTTATTTTTGGATAGATAATGATGCATTATTTGGACGACATTAAGTAAGGAATCATTGACTGTCAGGCAAATGCTTAGAAAATATTGGGGCTAAGGTTACCCTTACCACCCCCCAACCTCCAAAGCACATCCCTAGAAATATTTTTGCCATCAAAATTTGAGGTTTTCTTAAAGGAAATAATGCTTCAATTTTGTTGAAAAAAATATTAAGTTTTTGATTATTTTTTTTTTGTGTATATGTATGTAAACCAAGTGCTTAAAAGGTTTATGTATTATCTCATGTTTCATAAATTTCCTAGAGTCAAGAGGTGTCACTTGAATATCAGCACATTTTTTTTTATTTTACTACGAAAAATTTCTCTTAAAAAAATCTTATACAGAAATAATTACCATTAAATTTTTTTCAGTTATATCTCCCATGGGCAGCAGCATGGGCAGTAGCCAGTTAGAACCTAGTCCATGCGTCTCTGTAGGACTGTCATGTTTCTTCCTAGGTGCCATAGTGGGTTTATTCCCCTACCTTACTTATTTAACATACAACTACCTCAAAAAGAAGAAAAACACAATACCTAGTTCGCCTCATTACATAAGCGCCGAACAAAATCCCTACATATCTGTACCAACAAGAGAAAAATTGCCTAGAAAACACAGCTCTACTCATGTAGGTTCTTACCCTAATAGTACCCTTAAAGGAAAGAAATTCTTTCCTAGTGAATTTGAAATACCTACTACGTTAAAAAGAAATAGTCACGGGGTAGGAAATGGTTTAGCTAAACAGTACGAAAATGATAAAATGTACTTTGACTGAAGTTCAAGTTTAAGAAAAAAAAGGTTTATATTTATAAACATTTTATAGCTCCGATAAGATAAGAACAAAACACTGGTGTTGTGTACCCAGATATTTAAAGAAACGCAATAGTTTATAGTGCGGAATAAACACTTTAATTAAGAGGAATTGTGTCGTTGAAAAAATTCTAGGAATACTGAAGAAAAAGAAGCGATAGAGAAACAGAGAAGATTAATTTTGAAAATAATGGTTATTAAATATAGCTGACCAAGAATAACTTTACAGCAAGCAAAACCAATGCAAAAATATATTTTTTTCATGATAAATCCTTTTAAAAATTTCACTTTTTATTTTTTTAAATATAAATTAAACAATATTGGTTCGGTTTACTAAATATATTAGCAAATATTCTTTTCGAATTGACAAAATATATTAATGAAGTGTTTGAACAAGTTTTTAATTACCTACATTTCATTTTGTTAATACTATGTTTTAAATTTTTACGTTTTATGTAAAAATTGTATGTACATATATTTTTTATAATAATGTGATATATTTCAATGACTCTTGTCTCTTTTGTTGAATAGAATTAAATAATTTTTGTAAGGTATGTTGTTAATAACTTGTACATTTATGGCTAGACGTGTCATTAAAACATTAGGTTCTGGTAACACTGCCGTATTTAATAAGAATGATAATTCTGAGCAGCTTATGCCTGGTATACAAATTGGTTTTTTTTTATAATTAAACGGTTTTTAAATAATTATCTACTTACAATACTGTACCTGCTTAACAAACACCTACTTATAATATAAAAATAACAACTAATACATTTTCTGAATTGCCATATTTACCACATACATTTATATTTGTAAATCTCATAACTACTTATTAACTCTGGAATTATGAAGCCATAGTCATAAATATTATTTCTCACATTGAGAAACATTTATTAAATAATTTATTTTAAATAATGTGTTTTATTTTTATTGGAAGAAAATTCGAAAAAAGTACTTCAAAGCATTTTATTAACCTAAAAGGTAAGCAAATTTATCTAATTTAGATTTTTTAGATTACAAAATATAGTAACGTCAATATATAATATCTATTAATATAAATTTAGTTATATAAATATGAGAGTATGGTGCCTTTGGTATGCTAAAATTTGTTATAATCTATGTTTAAAAGTGAAAAATTGTGCATATCAAATTTGGTGTTTAAATTTGATCAACACTATATATTAAAATCTTACTCTAGATTGTTCACACTAAAGCATTTTCAATTTGAGAAAACCTATATAATGGGATTTTTTAAACATTACTAACACAGCGACATTCTAGCAGTGCTATAGATTATTAATAAACGTTTTCAAAAATTAATTTTCTATGTAAAATATTTAAATGTCATTATCAAATTAATGTAGGAGAAAGTGGAGAAATATCAACCAGGTGAGTAATACCGACGCCCCTATTTTTCCTTTAAACATCCTGCCAACAAGCGCACCATAAAACTGGATTCAACATCTTGTTTCTCGCCAAACTAGGTTCATTCGTTTTTGAAACTTCTGTGTATGCAGGATGGTACCAAAAAATAGATGTTTTTGTTTCGTTTAAAACTGACTATGCCCTTTAAATATAGCTACAAAACAACACAAGCAAGGTTGATCATTAAAAATATGAACAGAGTAGTAAATGCTGTTAAAAGTGAAGTTGGAATAAGACATATGAGGATGTATGATGTATCCTATGAAACCCTTCAAGACCATCTTGGTAAAAATTGACCAGTTAATTCCAATTGCAGAATCTCTAAACATTACTGGGTTAACGAGAACGTACTTTATGAAAAAAAGGTTTTGAAATTACAGGTATATATCACTTAAACAAAACTAACGAAGAAGAGAAATTTTGAAACAATAAAACTAGTGAATTAGAAGTTAACTAAAAAGAATAAGACATTAACCGGCAAAAAGAATGAGTGAGAATTTATATTTCTGAAGAAAAACCTTCTTGAAAAGACACTTGTGAAACAGCCAGTAGAAAAATTAGCTCGTGCAGCGAATCAGTGATTGTGACAAGGCTCTCGAAGAGCACACAGATTCCAGTAACGCAAACGATAAAAATAAAATCGTTATTACCAATATTTCTTTTAAAAAGCTAATGCCTGTTCCTCCTGTTCTTAGGTATTTACAAAAATTCAATTTAAAAAAGCAATATTCACAGATTTTTACAGTTACACCAAATAAACTAGAATTAGAAAAAAAAGACAATATGGAAAAAGGGAGATAGTGTCAACAAAGCAAAGTCTGCCAAAAGAAATTTAGACAAAGATTCCCTACAAGACAAAAATCAAAACGGCAAAAAGTAAGAAATAAAATTACAGGAAATTACAGAACCTTTAGTACAGAAAGAATTTGGAAAAAATAAAAGAGTGATGCGGGACATGTGTCTATAGCATATCAGCTGGTAAAGAACCAAATTAACTTTTATATTTATTTATGCAAATCATAAAAGTTTCTTTGCATTGCTATTTCAGAATTATAAAATATTTATTTACTTGTATTATAGAATAAGATGTTTGTTGGCAGATTTTTTTTGGATCTTGTAGAAGTTTTAAATGATTAGTAAGTTTTACCAATTCCTTTAGTTTATTTTAACAGACCTATAGGTTAAAACTAAATGAAATAAAACAAACAATTTATTTAAATTTGATGTCTATCATTTTAAACTGCTTATACTTTCTAGTAGATCCATAAAATACTAAAAATTAAACAGCAGCTGCATAGAAGTTATGCGCATTTTTTCATAAGTAGTTTGTATTCTCAGACTTTCCCCTAAACCATGCATTGCACCATATATACTTTTAGTAATCAAAACAAAGGTCAATCAGGCCTAGCAATGCCTGAATGAAGTATTAACAAAACAACTTAGGTAAGTATACCTCATGCCACAATAATTTACATAAGTAAAAAATATTAAAAAAAAGTAGTATTAATAGTATGACAAATTTTATACATATTGTGGATGGTAATAAATTCATTAGTTTTAATTGTTTGAATTTATCATAGAATTACATACCTATTATTTACACAAAAAATCACAGGCTTTTAAATGTTCACAAAACAAGCTTAACATCTAACATTCAAGATTCATTATTAATAACTTAAAATTCATTTTAAATGAATATTACTTCTTTTTAATTTTTGGCGAAGTAGACTGAAATACACTTGACGCAGACATTAAATTTTCTATATATTGACCAAGCACTTGATTTTCTGACCTTAATTTTAAGTTCTCTTCTTTTACTGAATCTACTCTTGTTGAAAGGTCATCTAGCGTGTTTTGTAGTTCAAGCACCTGAGAAATTAAACGTGCTTTTTCTTCCTGTTCATCAGGACTAGAGTCAGGTTCCAAACTATGATGCTGGGGACTGGAGCTACCATTTGTAAAAGTTGATTGAATAGAATCCATACTCCTACCATGTATCATACTTGAAGAATTTCCCTCAGACATTGAATTCTGTTCGGGTTCATCGTTAATAATTACTAGAATAAATAATACAAAATAAAGTATTTGATAAACAATAAACAATAAAATATTACTTACCTTGAGGATCGTCATCAGCGAGAGGTATATTATTAATATCATCTTGCAACTTCATGCTAGACATGATGAATGTTTTGTCACTGAAAAATACTGATTTAATACAAATTACAAGGAAAAATACCTATTCAATTGGTTTTTTTGAGTCATTAAATCAAAACCTACACAAAACATTACAATTCCAAAATTGACAGATGACAAGAACATAGATATATATTAAGACAAGAATGAAAAGGAAAATTTCGATTATAAAATGACCTGAAACCTCTAATGCTACTTTCGGATACCCACCCGGGTAAGAAATCCCGATTCTAGGTTAACCCGATCAAAGGCGTTTTCACATAAGACGACACGGCAACAGCACGACAGAGCCAACGTTGCCGGAAGGAATAAATTTGCACGAAAAAAATACTATATTTGGGATAGAAGTAATGAAACTAACAAAAATACATTATTAAAAGAAAAATGTGTTTGACTTATCCGTCATACTTTAAAGAATTTTTTTTTGAGTAAAAAACGAAAAAGTTAAAAATAAAAGTCTTGTGTCGTCACACATGCCGTGAGGTGTGTAATCTAAAACGATATCGCGTTGGTGCCGTGTCGATTAATGTGAAAGTGCCCTAAGTCGGTAATTTAATAGCGTTTTCGAATGGTGTATCTTTAAGTTTAATTATCAATTTTTATGAAGAAAACTCTATTAAATATGAGTTTGTGATTCAACAATATTCGCATTATAGTATACGTATTGACACATGTAACACTAAACCAGTACACCATAGATATATATTAAGTAGTACACCAAAAAAGTAGAAATATATAAAAACTGGTTGTTAACTCCTAATGGTGCAACCCTGCCTACTTGCATTTTATTCGAAAAGAAGATTTATAACTGTCAGTCTGCTGGAGGTGGCTGGAGTTCTTCGAGATTGTGTCTTGCGTTTAGGTCGATTTTCCAGTATTCGCTATGGCTTTTAGAATAAAGTAAACAAAGGATAAACAAGCAAGATTTAATAATCGTGATAATAATAAAACGGTCGTTGAAAATAATTAACGAACAATTTTCTTTCTTTTAGGTTTACGCCTTAGGTAAGTACTGAAAAAGTGAATATCGGCAAAAAAATTAAAATGGATATTGTAGACACATGGAAGGTTTTGATGCCATATATTATGAAGAAGATGTAGAAAATAATGAGGAAAATACAACAGCAGACGTATCATTGGTTCCTGATCCAGTTGTTATTAGAGGTGCTGGTAACATGACTGTGTAAGTGTTTATTATTTAATATTTATGATTTGCCAATATCAAATTATGTTTTAGTTTTGGCTTGAGCAATAGATTTAGCACAGAATTTCCTAGTGGGTTGGTTTCAAGGGTTGCCCCAGAAGAATTCAAAGAAACAGTAATGAGAATAAATGGTATTCTCAAAAAAACACTTCCAGTTAATGTAAAATGGCTTTTTTGTGGTTGCCTCTGTTGCTGTTGCACCCTTGGCTGTTCTTTATGGCCAGTGATTTGTCTTAGCAAACGAGTAAGTCTAAGTACATAAATATATGTAGTGAATAGGATAACGTCGTCTTGGACGTGAATAAGCCACAAAAATACAAAATCTGGTTTATGTGTTGGGACGGTCCAGAAAATATAAAATTTTATGGTGAACAGTAAAAAATCAATTTGGAACCGTCCAAGTCCAAGAAGTAATTACGATAAAGTACTAAATGCTACAAATTATTTTAAAACCGCATTTTCTCAAAACAACGTCCCTGTGGCTTAGACCTATTCACGTCAAAGACGACAATATATATTTTTTGTTAAAACTATCACAACACCTACTCATTGATAACGTCTAAAATATTTGTTATTGGATAACTTCATAACAGATTAATTTTTATTATTTGTAAATAATTTTAATAAAATTGTCTTCACAACATTATTCATTTTCAAAATAATAAACATAAACAAGCCAGTAAGATGGCTTTTGTTTAAAATATGAAGATGCAGAAATATTCCAGCTGCTTCAATAAAAATTAAATAATTAGGTCAAAAAGTAAAATAATTTATTGGAATCTTTTAATTATTGATGTAAATGAAAGAAAAACATAGGAGAGTTTTTGGTGATGAACATTAAATATTATATGTAAAGTTCTAATTAAACTGCATTAAATAATTTAACATAATTTATAATAATAAATACGACCTTGACAATAATTATGTGGTCTAAATTTAGTGTTGGAAGCTTGATAGAGATATAGTTCAGAAATTTTATAAAAACATACTGTGTGTGCAGAATTATCCCCTATTATAAAAAAATGGGACTATAATTTTATATATACAGCATCAGTGACTATTTAGATCCGTTATTTGGAATAAAATTGAAGATGGCTATATAGATGCATTCTATGTTGATTAAAGGGAATATGATAATAATATTGATTCAGCCAGTTTCATATTTAAACTGACCTCGGTAATGTGCTATTAATTAAGTGAATGTATTTTTGCTAATATTATACTGATTAAAATAAAATATTTTTTTTAGACACAGCATTCCTTGAACAAACTACTGGAGTGGGAAAATAGTTACTTATATAACAAGTTAGGTCTGCATTGGAGACTAAGTAAGCAGCATTGTGATTCATCATCCATGATGGAGTATGTAATACTTATAGAATTTCTACCAAAAATACCAATATACAGACCTGATTAACAAATTCTTTTCATGTTTCAAAGATCAATTGTATATATTTATCAGATTAATTTTTTAATTTAAGTTATTTAATCTCTAGTTAGGCTTGTAAATTAATATATATTTGTGATAATAGGCTTATTGAGATTTAATTTGAACTAAATTCAGTTTAGTGTTTAAAATCTTATACAAAATATGATTGAGTTGCTAGTTCTAAGTTAGTTGATGTGTCACGTTCAGATTTAATAAGGAGTTATTCACACTTGTTGTCAAACTCATCCTTATAATTATTTATAACCCCATTGTTAGAAAATTTTGAAATTTTTCGTAAATTGGTTTACTGTAACAAATATAGTTGTAATTATTCCTTGATTACTGTTAAGTTTTAGTAAATTTGCTCCATTTTCGGCAATATTAATGACATATATATATATGTGTTACTTTAAAATTTGATGTTATCTAAAGGTTTTACCTGTTATTGCTAGTTTCTTATAAATTGTTAAAATTAAATGACTTTCATTTTACATCAAACATCTTGGGAAAATAATTAATTTTTTATTATTAATCTTTCAATGTTGACTAATTTCTAAAAAGAATTTTAACAAAGAGTCGGTGTTACAGATCTCCGAATTTTTTAGATCTTTTCCCTTTAACACTTATACAGAACTTGAAATATGAAATTTTTTTCAGTCATAATTTACTTTAATAATAAATCCCCTTCCCAATATTCATTGTTTATGTTTCTTTATCCAGTTCTTAGTTTTTATTATGAATAACAATAGAATTGTGTGTACTTTGACACAGTATTAGATTTTTTAATGACTGCACTATAGTGGAAAATTACTTCAGAGCACAATAAATTCAATAATTTATTTGAAAAAAGAGGCATTGTAATAAAAATAGTTTTTTATATATAATTTGCTTTCAATATAATACATTAAACTAATTTATTAGCTGAACAATTTTCTTATCTAATTTTAGATGTACATTTTACAAAAATATGATGTTCTAATATTTCCAAATCACCTATTAGTTAATACTCTCGATATTATCCTCTTGTAAAATAAATAATAATAACATGTATAAGAATAATAATATAACTTTCAATTTAAATCACAAATAAAAAATATACGCCCTATAGCAATTTATGTGATCACAGGCTAAGTTTAATTTTTACTAAGTCAAATTATAAATTGAAGACAATGAAAAATTGACATATAGTAGTCTACTTCTAAGATAAAATAACATTAGAAATACATAAGCAATTATATAACAAAAATCATTACCAAGGAACTTCCTTGATAAGAAAATAAAAACGTATTTTTGAGTTGAGCAAACGTTTCCATCGTTATTGCAAATATTATGTATCAAATCTAATGTAAAGTATCAAAAGCGAAAAAAATTGAGTAAAAACATACTTGTGTGTTAATAAAAATAGTTTTTTTTTAATTAGTACTAATGATTGTGCCCATTTAAAGATTTGGTACCCTATCTATGTAGTTGCTAGGAAACTGTCCTGATTGTCCATTTGATTCTCCATATAACCAATCGTCATTAATTTTTCTCATTACTGTCACCAGCTGACCAGGCTTTAGAGCTAAATCTCCTTCCATCTGTGGTGGAAATTCGTATAATGCCATCACAGTATTATCATTTTTGGGTAAATTCACAATTACTTCAACAAAATTACTAGGAAATAACCCTTCTCTTTCTTGAGTTTTCCCAAAATACCAATCATTGTTGATTTTTTTTATTAATAAAATTATATCATTTACCTAAAAAAAATAATATTCAATATATGGACATATTTGGCTGTACTGTTCTATAGAACTAGATTTGTTTTAGACTCAGTAATATTTTAGTTACTAACACCTCCTTCCAAAGAATGGAGGAGTCCCAATAAGGCACCCCATACAAAAACCGCCAATTTATTTATTTGCAATTGCACAGATATATGCAAAGAGTTTTATTGCTTAAAAAATGTATATTGTGTTCTACTTATCAAGTGGTTTTTGAAAAAAAAAATATATCATATCTTCAAAAACAAGGGCGCACATGATTTGGTAATAAACAAAAAAAATCATGTTTATCATTTAAAATCAATAATACTTATTAATAGTCATAATTACTAGTATAAAGGGTGGTCACTTACTTCAATGTGCCAATTTTATGTAAACAGCAAAAAACAAGTCTGAACTAAAAATTATAATAGCCATGGGTGGAAAAATACTTTCTATCTACAATGTTTTGACAAATATTTAATCATAATAAAATGTTTAATTTTAAATTATTCTTGATATAAAACAATATAAAAGATTATTAAAATATTTTAAACAATGAATTACTGAGAAATATGACGTTATGTAATCAAAATACCGATATAAAGAATATTCATATGCAATGGCAATGTTTTATAAATGTTTGACATACTCATATCTACATGCTGAACAAAATTCTCTAACAATGACACATTAAAATCTTATTACTTATATTTGAATACACACACCCTATTTCAATCAATCAAATATTGGTATTTGATACCTTATTTGGTAAAATATAGTTACTTCAATTTGGTAATGGGTGAAAAATAACCCTTAGATGGACTCTTCTTCACAATCGTTATGTTAGTAGTTTAAACACATAGTGATCAAATGTATAATATTCAAGGCCTATCTCCTAAATATTGTTAAAACTAGACGTCACTACTTATGTATGAATATTAACTGTAATTTATTCGGTTCAATAAGCTCTAAAAAATAGTGTTTGGATACACTACAATTATTAACTTACTTGGAATGATAGATCACCAGGTTCTTTTGCTTCAAAATCATACAATGCTATTGCATATGGAATATCTTCATTGTCAACATTTTTAGGTGGACTTGGTGGTGGAACAGAAGGCATGGGTAAAGAACTTGCAGATGATTCTTCAATATTTTCCTTTATTGTTTTTGTTTTGGCTGGTCTAGGACGTATTATAGTGGGACCAATTGCCGAAGGAATATTTAGTTGATTTGTATTCTTCTGAGAGATTCTTGAATTATTAAGTGGCAATATGTTCATGGAAGGCTTGTTGCCTGTCTGATTGGAAGGAATATTGTTTGTCATATAATTCGTTTTATTTGAGAGATTCATACTGATAGGCCATATATTGTTCGACACCGATATATCACACTCAAAGCTTTTTTTACTTGAAGCCAAACTACTTGTGCTGCTACTAAATGAACTTGATACACTCCCCCCAAAGTTATCGTGTCTTTCAGTTTTTGGAGAATTGGGTGGACTCCATTCTATTAGATTATCATTTAAATTATATGTTGACTTACTTTTGTATTTCGAGAAATTAGGAGGTGGTGGCCGGGGTGGAGGATTTTTCTTACTTTTTTGGACTGTCTTTGATTTGTGCGCAATAAAGGACATTTTTAAATAAATTAATAACACAATCAGCCTAATCTAAACTAAACTGGTATAACAGGTGACAGTTGATATTTGGATTTTACAAAATCATGTTCGTTTGATATCGCATTAAAGAATATCACTCTTTCCTTTTTTAAATTGAGGTGGTGTTACTCCAATCTAAAATACAAAAAACCAAGAGTAAAGTCAGCATCGTATACTTTTGTGCCAACAAACGTAAATGTAAAAAGTAATTTTATTTTTCATCTCGAACCTGATTGGAGTTATTAATTATCATGCAAGACAAAATAAAAAGGCGTATTGAGAGAAACTACTAAAGTCTCGTTCACATAACTTCATACACATCGCGCTACACTTACCTGATTGGTTGGGGCTTGCCATGTGTTCTATTCCCCTAACCCTCTCCATTTCTCCGCGCGGTATGTTTGAATCGACTTTCGGTCTCGTTCCCACAATTTCGGATATTTCACTCTATACTTACTTGATTGATTGAAATTTGAGACCTAACCTTTTTGCATTTTGCATTTTGCGATGCATGCTGCTGTAGTTCGATTGATTTAACGTTAGTTGCTGGCATCGCGATGCATTTGTTGAAGGCTGTCAAAGTTGCTAAAAGTTCGGCTAGAATAAATGTATATTAAGTTATTCATGTAATATTAACCTCTCGTTCATAACGATACAAGCCTGCTCTACAAGGGAGGCAGGCAATTCGTGCAATTTTTCGAGTAACATAAAGTTAGGACGTTTCCCCAGTGTTGACAATCTAGCTTATCAGTAGAGAATGGTTAATGTTAGGACGTCGTATCAGTGTTGCCAATTTGGCTTACCGCTCCGGTAAGACATAAAATATGGCAGGAAATTTAAATATTAAATCATGCTATTGTTTTTTTTTTTTGAGAAATTAGCTATAATTATTTGGTATAGTCTCTAATATTAAGGGAAGTTTACTATACTATTAAATGAAACGATTAATTTAAAATATGGTAAGTTATATTCAAATAATATATTTACATATTTTATTAAATACAACACGAAATTAATGAAAAGATAAATAATTTATAAATAATGGTCTTTTATATATTGTGCTTTTGAATCAAACTTTTTTATATATTTATTACTAATTTCAGCTTTTTTATATTATCTAGAATATGCTTTAGTTGCTACGTTGAATATTCCGATTCCCTATTTTAAATTTTTTGGACTAAGCTCTAGAGACTCCAGATTATTACATCCGAAATTTTATATCCTGTGCCTTGTTTATATCTCCAAAGAAAATATTAGACGTACCCATATTCTACAGATGAATATTATATTATAATTGTATATTTGTTGTTGAGACTTTACTTCGTCTATATTTATTTCCCGCGTTTCGACTTTAGATTTTTATTATCGCTTAAAACGATTCGCCGTGTTTTCAATCACTAGTAAAACAAGATACTTGTTTATTTATTATTTTATATATATATATATATATATATATATATATATATATATTTTGCATTTTGCGATGCTGCCACTGGAACAAATATTTTTTTTTAATTTTTTTAAATTCTCTCTTCATTTTTAGGTAAAAAAGTAATAACCTTTTATGGAGCTAAAATGAACGGTGTTGTAGATATTTGATTCTGAACAAAAGTCTGCGTAAAAGATAGGGGGATAAAACTTGCCACAAACCCTGATAGCGCGCCACTGGTTAAATTTTTCAAAAGTCAGTTTATGTCAAAATATTACTTTCTTAAAGAGCATATTGGTCACCAAATTTGAAAAAAATATTTGGAGGCGTTTCTGATTTATGACAAATTCTTAATTTTGATTTCAAACTTTTAACACCCTGTATCTCGGAAACTAAGCCCTTTAAGGGTTTATGTTCCTATATCAAAATTCATCAATTAACGAGAGCTCTCTGGGGTAAAGCGTTGTCGGTCGAATATAGTAACACCCTGTATATTAGTAAAAGCTGTTCTTCATGCATAGTTCAACATTATTCCGTTATGTGCGCTGTCTTACAGTTAACATTTAACTAAACTGCTCAACAATTGAAATGATCCACCCTTAATTTTTAGCTGTTGCGCGTAAACTACGGTAAATAAAAAAAAGGGACCATAAAAAAATTTACTTATGCTAGACTAAATACAGAAAATGAAACAATTGTGTTCGAACGTTCCAAAAATTTTGCGGAAACGTAAAAAACACAAAACCAACCAAACCGTGGCGAAAGAATCTGTCAAAAAAGTGAGAAAAAGATACATTATAAAGATGTATTATGTAACATTAGTAGTTCGTTGAACCCCCACGAACTCTAAGGACAGTTCTGCATTCTTCTTACCAGAGTATTTATGAAATCTTGACGAATCCTCTTCCATTCTTCTAAAACGGCATTTGTTAGAGCTGCGAAGTTCTCCAAATCATCATTTCGTTGGGATACCTGTAGTTTGGGACGTGAACAAACATGCTCGATTGGGTTCAGGTGAGGAGAATTTGCGGGTCAGTCCATTCGTTGAATGTTGTGGGTCCTCAGAGCTGTGGATACCAGATTGGCACGGTCGAGGCGAGCGTTATCATCGGCATACAAAAAATCTCGACCAAAATTTTCAGCAAATGGGACTACAACAGGTAGAATACATCTGTCTCGATAACAAACTGCAGTCATATTACCTCTGTGGAGGCTGATCAAGCCTGTGCGTCCGTTCCAAATAATGCCTCCCCAGATGGTAATTCCACCTCCACCAAAAGCTACCTGAGGTTCCATAAGTGCTGCATTATATCGTTCATTTCTCCTCTGCCATACTCGAATTCGGCCATCCCAGCGAAAAAATGTGATTCTCGTCTCGTCCGCAAACATAACTCGACGCCAATCGTACTCACCCCAATGCAAATGTTGCTGTGCCTATTGTCTTCGAGCAACTTTGTTAGTCACCGTTAGGAGCATGCATTTGGCACGCTTTTTTGACCTCAGACCATACTCATACAACCTTCTTCTTACTGTCTGAGTCGATATTACAACACCAGTAGTTTGCCGCAAGACATTATTAAGTTGAGAAGCATTTATTGTAGTACGTCGACGAGCTGTAAGTCTGAGATACTGGACCTGAGGTACTGTTAAATCTCTTGGACGACCTCCACCATGTCGAAAGCCTACCTCACCGGTTTCATTATATCTTACTATGGCCCTATTGATCACCCCATGAGCCACATGAAACAATCTTACGACTTCTCTATGTGATCGACCTTGTCGCACTAAACGAACCAGATATTTTAATTCCCTATCGTTTAGTCTTCTGTACACCATTTTTGGATTCATTTTCAACTTCAAAAACACAACTTATACATTAAATTCTTAGTAACAATTGAAATAATGATAATGATACGTCTATTACTTGTATGCATTTTTGTGATAACATTGTAAATCTTTTGTTTTTGTCTCCTACAGGTCAAAAAAAAGATTTTGTCCGATAAATTTTATACACAAAGGTATACACTACATTTCAGTAAACACATATCAAATAATTATATCTGTCGTTTCCTTTTAATACCAGTTTAGTCACATGGATCATTTCAATTGTTGATCAGTTTATTTAGCGGACATCAATATTTTAAAATAACTAATTTTATTTCTATTGAAAGTATTTGACTAGCAGTATTTTTCTCAATTTTTAAAATTTCAAGTTTCTTCCAACTTTAGTAGAAATATGATGACTTCTGATAAATGTGTGTGTTTTAAGTATTTTTATGAAAGAAAGAAAAGAATATTTATTCCTGTTACATTTTCAAAATGTGTACATTGTCAAAAATACAAACATAGATCACAACTATACCACAGTTACAAACAAGAAATTTTAAACCAAGAAACATCTATCTATGTATAGATAATTATTACTAGTAGTTTTAATGTATTTTATTATACAGCACAAAACTCGCATTTCATTTCGACTGATAAACAATTTAGATTATGCCTAGAAGAAGTCGTTTGTAAAAGTATTTAAACTAAATATTGCCCACCCCCATCACCATGCAACCCATATAAAGTGTTTTAATGAAATTGTATAATTTGGAAATTTAAAATGATTTATTTCAAAGCATAAAATATCAAAATTGAACAGATTCGCTTCTATTTAACAATTTATTCCTCATGATTGAGTGTTTATATGTATAATATTCTAAAGCTACTTACACCTGTTACATTTTCAAAAAAATCGAAATAAACCAAAACACCCTGTATTTAGGTATAGGTAACCTTTGTAAAAGTAATTATACCTTATTTTTCAAGGACAATTCAAAAATTTCATCAAATAAATAGAGTGTTCCATGAGAAAAAATATAACTTTGATACACCACTCTCCTTTGAAGTACCCTGTATATTTGAAAATATTTTTAATGTGTAACCCTTGTAGAACAACATAGACCCGCTGCAACAGAAGCCAGACATGTATAATGAATTTCTATTTGATGACTTACTCCTTTTTAATGTTATATTTGTTAAAAGGCAAGATTTTTTATATTTTTTCTGAATACCTACATAATTTAAGATGACGTTTATTTCGAAGATATCATGTGACTATTTCTCAATACACGTATTGGTGCTGATTTATGCCAAATACCAGTACTCCAATCAGATTCCAGCTTAAAATTCAATGAAGTCTAGACTTATTTTTTACATTGGCTGGTATGGGATTGATAGGGGACAGGCCAAACACCAGATGGCGTACTTGTTATTACAGCCATTTTGTGAAGATCTATAGTGATTTGTATTTGAGTAGAGCGTTGTAAGCAAGGTAAATTTAATATTGTTTATATTTCTGTAAGATTATCGTATCGTGATTATTTTAGGGTTTTGCAAACCTATTGCGAGATTAAAAAATTGTGTTCTTGATTTCGTCAGAACCTGTATTAGCAGCAAAAGAAATGAAGGTAAGAAAATGCGATTCGAGTAGTTTCCCAGCTTTTGTAATGGATGACTTTGGATCCAATATGTCACTTTCTGAAAAGCTTTTGGAACCTTGATCGTATTATTTTGCTTCAGTTTCTTGAGTTCTATTTTTTTTAAATGTATTAATTGCTTTTTTGTAACTAACATATTTCTTATTTAGGTACATTTTTTCTTTACAAAGTAGAACATGGTGATACAAAATGATAAATTATTGAGATTATTTGAATTTATTTATTTTTAGTCGCGACAGTAAGAATTTAAATATTCTATATAAGTTATTCGTTAATTTCAATTGTGAAAAATTCAATTAACTGTTTGTAATATTTAGTATGAAGAAATATCTATATATTCAATTTTACAATGTAATCATAAATATGTTATTGAGATAATAACTTATCTTTTCATCTGCCTCTTTGTTTACTAAGTAATACATATATATATGTATATTTTGCATTCAATTTTTTTATTATATTATCTTTTATGTAAAAATCACTCTTTTGATATACATAGGGTCGTAAATAGAAATTAAAAAATGAACAATGTTTTTTCCACAACTTAAGTTCCTCTTGGAAAATATTAAATTCTTTTGGAAATAATACTTCTGTAAATGTTTCCAGTGTCCTGCTACTCCCTGTCTGAGAAATTTTAGCCCTCATTTATTTTTAGATTCCTTTTTTAATTTAGTTTCAATAACCCTTAAAAGATTTTACTATATAATAATGAACAGTTTCAAGTTGTTTTACAAAGAGAGAAATCATTTAAAAATGGCCTAGATTAACTTTTACTGTTTGTGACAATATAAAAATGGTTCATTTTTGATAGTTATTATTTGGCATATTAAAATATTGGAGTGATGTTTACCACTACACTTTGTAGCACATCATTGGAAAAACCCAATTTTCATGTTTCAATTTCAAAATCCTATACAGAAGGTGGATTTTTCAATAAAAGTATATAAGCAAAAATATTTTAATTCATAAATCAGTATAAGTTTGACACCTTATATATGTGTTTTTGACAATAATATAAGATACTTCTAATTGTAAAAAAAATGTAAGAGGTATTATAGAACTAATCAAATTAGTTTTATGAGATACAACTTTTAATTTCAAAACAACAAATGCTCAATATTTATCTTTGAATTTAGAGGGCGAAAAATTGTTTATGATTACACAAATTTATAAATTTCAGTGTTTTAGTAAAAAAAACTTAGTTTTAATACACTGGCCCAAAAAAAATGGAATGATTATGCTTATAATAATAGTAAAAAATACAAAATGTTTTTACTTGAATATATTAAACAGAGCTGAGGATAAAAATCAATATAAACTAATTGACTACTTAAATTTGTTTACAAGTAGATTTGTACTCATTAAATATTCATTAAATACCTACTACCTATATCTACAGATTAGTTAATCCAATACATTTGCTTTGTGCTCCATCTTATTACTAAAAACATTTATTTCTTACAAAATGTCTACAATCAATTAATATGGTTGAAATAATTGATGTTTAAACAAATTTTTGATCAGGATATACTTAAATTTTTTAAATGGCATTAAAATGGTTATGTAAATTAAGATATGTTATTTTTTTAATTCAACAAGAATGTTTGGCAATATCTCCCACCTGACGCTAATCATGTACATGCATTTAAAATATTTCCTTTTTGTACAAACTGATTCATGGCAGATAGAAAATACCTTTTAAGTCATTTGTTAATATTTCAGATGAATACCAGAGTTTTTGTTGGAGGTCTCACCTATAGGATCAAAGAACGCGATCTTGAAAAATTTTTCCGCAAATATGGAAGGATAAGGGAAGTCTCAATGAAAAATGGATTTGCCTTTGTGGTAATTTCTTTTTATTATATCTTGAGTTATGGAAAATTAATGTGTAATTAAATGCTATTCACATATACTTTAAGGTAACAGGTAAATTGTTTGAAATCAATTCGAAAATCAATTATTCTAATAGGAATTTTTAAAACTATCAGATAAATTATCGTAAACTACTAAACTTGTTAAAATATAAAGATAATGCTTGAAGGTTCCAAGAGTATATTTAAGGCCATAAATTATAGATATACATACAAATACAAAATATAAAACTAATAAATTATGTGCTATTCCCCTAGAGTACTCTGCAAAAGTAGTTTGGCCGAAAGTTTCTACAATACTTAGTATTTGTGCACAATCCCTATATATTTTTCTTGGAGTTGATGGTGATGTTCCTTCTACATAATGCTCATTTTTATATCATTTAGGGAACTTTTTATTTTGATGGCGTCAATAAATTTTCAGATACTAGGATGGCTAGCAAGTATCTGGTTGTTTAGAAGCTTCTGTGCAAACGCTCTACAGCGTTATTATTTTTAGCTAATCCTCTGGTAGCAGCATCGAAACAGTTTATCATAATATGAGGAAATTTAAAGAGCTCCTCGCTTGTTTCATTTATCTGGGCGGCCCATGCTTGTGTTCTCGAAATAATCAATAACCGGTAGGGCTTCATCTGGCAATAGACGTGTGTCCTGAAAGGTGTTGAATGCATGACAATAAATCGAACATAAATAAATTTAAAATTCTCTTCGATTTTTCAGGCTGGATGATTGTTGTTTTTTTGTATACACACACTGAGATAAATGAAAGAAACATACTCTTATTATGGCTTCTGGAAAAGATATACACAGCTCATTAATTGCTGCCGTTTCAAAATTTATCAAACTGTTGTTGATGCAACTGTAGGACACCTTTTTTTATCTGCTGTATGATTTTTTGTATAGGCACTTTTTATTTTAGAAGAAGCACATACAGTAGGGCAATGGCCTAATTTTCCTTCAATCCGTGGATGTATCATTATTCATTATGTAAGCACATGGGCTACTGGTTTAAAGTTCCGTTCATAAACCAGTTACTTGGTTTTTACAGAATGCTAAGGGACTTGTAAAATACTAGAATCGGTGGTTCCAGAGTCGAATTGGTGGTTTGTTGGTAGATGTCTGGAATAATAATCCAAGATAGCAAAAAATATTATTTAAGATTTGTAAATATTTGTAAAAAAAATTGGCGACAGACTTTATTTATTAATCAAATATTATATACATATATTAGTTAAATATTTGTTATGGCATATTATACAGTTATGGTGTGTACAGGTCCCAATCCTAACCTTTTGAGAGTTATTAAATGATGTTAAAAAAGTAACGTAGGTATACACGGTATTCCAAAAATGACGTCAATAGATAAAGTATGAGAGTGTAATTGTAATATTTATAGTATATCTAACATTTGATTAATATTTACAAATATGTTGCTACGACTATTTAACTAAATATTTAATTAATTTTTCTTGCTATCTGGGCATTTATATGAAAGACACCACAAAATAAATAAATTACTGTACAACACTACAATTTTCGGGTCAGTACTATTAATAATTAACAGTGGACGTAATGTACAACTAATAAAAATAAAAAAAAAATAATTTGCCAAAGCACACCTAAATTTACGTATTTCAAAATGGCTTTCTTACTGGTGGTATTGCCGGCGACTGATGGATAAATATTGTAAAGAAATGTTTAATAAATATTTGATATAAATATTGTAAAGGAAATATTTATTAAATATGTGATAAATATTGTACAGCAAATATTTAAAAAAAATATTTCTTTAATAAAAAGAAAATATTTACAAAATATTTGGTGCTATCGGAGATGTTTCGTCTGGATTGATATTGATATCCTTTAAAAGTCTTGTTGAATAACTACTCACTGGCGCTGTCGGAAGAAATTTGGCAAATTTAAGTAGACGGCATTTCCACCATGCTTGTATTTACTGGGTGCTTTTTGGATATTATTACAAAATTTATTAGAATCAATTTTTGATTATAACATTATAGAGCGTTAATAATAATATTATTTAAGAAATTTTGAATAGAAACAACATTAATCAACTTGAAATTTTTTGAAAATATAAGATTTACTTCGAATAATAGCTTTCCAACAATTAATGTCTTTTCGAAAATTGATTTTGAACAATTGACTTCCAAAGAACTGCTTTTCAGATTATTGATTTTGAACAATGTACCTAGATCTATCTGGTGTATTTTGTTTCCTAAAAATTTATTGTAACTAGCACAGTTAAGGGTATTTTTGAATTATCATTTTTATTTAAAAAGAATTCCAATATTACTCTATATTTATTCTTATTTTTGATTTTTAATAGGAATTTGATGACCATCGTGATGCCGAAGACGCAATTTATGAGTTGAATGGCAGAGATTTGATGGGTGAAAAGTAATGCTTTTCTTTCTATTATTTGCAAACCTTTAATTGCATTTTTTTTAGGATTTCAGTAGAAAGAGCAAGAGGAACTCCAAGAGGCAGTGATCAATGGAAAGACAGTCGTAGAGGTGGTGGCTACAGAGGAGGCTATGGGGGACCTCCATCACGTGGTAACAGCAATAGAGAGTCACGTGACAAGTAAGTATAGGTTGCAAAAATAAATTAAATATCTTATACTGGTTGGAAGCCAGTTACGGAGTAAAATAATTTTTCTAAAATAACTATAAATACGAGGTTTGGCATCATAAATAACAGGGAATCTGGTGTTTTAATGATAACATTTTTGCAAAATATTTTTATATGGAAACATGTAGGTTAATTATGACTATATTTTAAAAACGGTTTAAAATATACATTGTTTTCCAAAAACAAAATATGGCATATCAGTTATCTTTTGAATTGTACAAAAAAATATTTGAAAAATCCATGATTTACTATATGTAACTCTTACAATTAGAATTTACATTTTTCGCTAATATCCTGATGACAAAAAGAAACAATAAGACTAGATCACGTGAGTTTATATGATTTCCTTCAGATCATTTAATTTAGCTCTTTTAAACTACTACTTGTTTTATTGGTTGTAATACAGGAATGTACAAGGGGTACACCTTCTAGCTTAAACAAACTTGCTTAAGTTAAATAGAACACCTAGTATTATTTTTTACCCGATACCTACTTGTTTAGACTTGCTATGAAAAAGAAATAAAAATACTGGGTGTTAGATTTGGTTAGGTAAGTTGCAAAAAATGAGTTAAAAAATATGAAAACTGTGCTACTGGAATCCTAATATAGTTTGAACGCGAATCACTTACAAAATCGCACAAAATAAAATAATACTGGGTGTTCTAACTTATTGTAGTTATTTAAGCAAGACGGTGTTAGTGATATACCGCCCTATTTAGAAGGCTCTGTATATTTTTGTATTATAAACAATATAGCAGTTAGGGGAAAAATGAGCCTATCTGAAACAAATCTAATCAAACTCATATAATCTAGCGTTATTTTTATTTTCTGTGACCATCTGCATTGTGTGAAAAATTGTAAGTTTTCGAAAACTGTCTGAGCTTGGTACAGGAATCATTTAGTATTTTTTTTGCGAAAAATTCTCAAATGTAGGGAAAATTTGAAGTGTTCCATTTAAAAAACTCGCTTTTTTGTATTGTATTTTTAAAATGTAGTCTTGATTGATTACAAGCTCTATAAAAATATTTCTTGAAAACTGTTATCATTTAGACACCAATTACGTGCTGTATGTGGTGTACCGTTCTGTACAATTAAATCCATAAGTGGTTTCCACCCAGTATATCATGAGACCTGAAACATATATATCTTTACGGTTAGATATGGACCACCAACAAGGACCAGATACCGAGTATACGTAGAAAATTTATCATCTAGAATAAGTTGGCAGGTAAGAAATGTAGAATATTTCAAAAAGATTTGGTAAGAAATAATTTCAAATACTGTATTTTAATTATTTGAATGGTACTATTTCCAGTAAATAAATATTTTATTTGTGGACGTTGGTGAATTATGTTTAAGAGTATTTTTCGTGTGTTGTTTTAAATAGGAAAACTGTTTCACTTACTTAAAATGTGTATATTGATTGGATACATTATATGTAATTATAGAGGTCATCCCCATGGTAGAACCAGATAAATGTTCAATGAAAAATGACCCTTCTACCAAAGAGATGATTAAACCTCGTTAATAAAATTATGAGGCCTTTACTAAGTTCAAGGTAGTCGCGAGTTAGAATTGAGAAGTTAATATAAAAATATTACAAAATACTTTTATTTTTATATTTACTTGTTCTTGCCTTCCTGTTAAAAGTTTCTAGATATAAAATAAAGACTTTGCATAAAAATATGAAAAAGGGACGGGGAAATGTTTTGTTTAAGGTTAATATGTTTTTAAAAATATCTAATAATTTGTATGTCATTTTTCATTCAACATTTGAAAACCAAAGAGGGTAAAGGGAGCAAGGCAAGGCCAGTTACTGAAAAAAAAATCATCCAATTTCATGTGCAGTCCAAAGTAATGAGGCAATCAGGGGTATCATGAGAATCCATCGAAGTGTAACCACATTTTGAGCGTATTGGATACAACCGAGCCATGACCAAGACGTTTCTGAGGACCCACAAAAATTCCCTGGTTCTGTGTGAAGATTAGAAATTACCTTTCTACTTCTGTTCCTTTTCCGTCCTTTGCAAATGGCAAAAGACATCTTTATATTGACGTCTTAAATTCAAATTATCAATATATTGATGGATACACACGTCGCGGATGGTCCATTTTATCACCGACCCAAGAAGGGCTGTAGCTCCTACACCAATTATCGAAGTCCAGGCAAAGGATCGTTTATTTTAAAACTGCATAAAACTACTAATTTTTATTACATTTTAGTTCCATAATTCAAGTATTTTATAAATTATCTTGCATATTTTGCCCTCGAGTTGTTTCTATTGTACAATGTGAGTGAAATTTACTTCCAACTATCGTTGCTGTAGAAGCAATAGTAAGCAAGTATGAAAAGTTAAGTTTATAGTGAATAATTATATTGAAACAATCTTCTATTAGATTATAAATATTTTCTCCGATTCTAAAATTGCAAATATAGAATTCATAACACATCTATTTTAATTTTTAAATAAATCCATTTGAAAATATTTATCTGTAATTGCGATTCAGGCGCTTACCAAACAAGTTGGAATATCAAATAGTCCTTATAATTGTGCAGTTTTCATTGTTAATGTGGGTTCATTTAAAAAAAAATCCTTTGCCTGTTATTACCACCTGAAGATGGATGATAATTGGGAAGAAAAAGAATGTAAATATATTTTTCGCATAGAGCACTGTTTCCCTTGGAGCGTGTGGTATCTCTAGGCCTGTTCTATGCTCAATCAATGTGGTACACATGCGAGTGGCAGTTGGTACAGTCAGTTTTTGCGCGCCAGTCCATTGATTCCATTGGTTCTATGTGGTATCCTATACACTAATGCCTCAGGTAAATGCCATAGCATGATGCGCATTTTAACTTGTTACACTTCGTCTTGGTTAAATTTAATATCTGTTAGAACTGGTAAACACTTTAATATGTATTTTCACACAATGGATAATTCACTATTTATTAAGGAAATATATAAAAATATTATTTTATTCCAAATTGATTCCGGAATAATTTTGTAAACCATAAGGTGTTTAATTTGCTGGTTGTGTAGCATTAATATATTGAAGTGAACCTAGTGTTCTACAAACCTCAATTATCATGTTTCAACCTTTTTTAAATTTCGTTGTTCTTGTTACTAATTTTATAAACTTGATCAAGATACCTTATTTTTGTCATCAACTTAATCGTAAATATTTTTGTTCTGAATTTTTACCCATCTCTTATAATTTTCCAAAATTTAAATTTCAATCTTTCATTTCCGTCAAAATTCCCCAAATCATATTTAAACATTTTTATTATTTTATTTTAACATATTCAACTTCTATTACTTTTTTTTCTTTTTATTTTCTTCTCAACTTTAACAAATTTTTACATTGATCTATTTCTAATTATTTTAGCCCATTTTCTTATTTTCTCTTAATTTTTATATTTCTTCTTCATGTCATCTGTACTTTTTGCTACCTTTTGCTTCATGTTATCTACTCTATTAATGTCATCAAATATCCATTTTTTAGTAAGCTAATTTGTTAATTAATTTATTATTTATTTTCATTCGTTTTTTCTCTACTTTTAGGAAATTAAAAAAAAATTCATTGAATTACTGTTCCATTTCATTCATTGAATTTAAAAGAAATCTTCTAAATTTGTTCTATCCTCACTTTCATTGGCTTTTGTAGATTCTGTTTTTACGGCTTCTATTTTTTCTACGTTAAACGGTATTTATTTAAAATAAAGAGTTACCATTTAAATAATTACATTTAAAAATTGTCATAACTCACTATTAAGTAATGCAAATTTTTCATTTTTAAATTATCCTTTTTTTAATTTATGTAACTCACGTTGGGTGTCAATTGAAAGGAACGTAGTGTTCTACTAACATTTTTCTGAATTCATGTTCACTTAGTTTTTTTACTAAACTTAATTTAACACCGCTGTGCTACCGCCATATATATGACTTTTTAACGACTTTCTTTATCACTCAATTTTCAATTAATAAATTTTGACAATAATTTTTAACAAAATTTTCTCAGTAAATGAAACATATATATCACCCTAATGCTTTTTTCTACATTTATATTTGTATACAGAGTGGACCAAAAGTCTGGAAACGGCCAATTGTCTCATAAATTGCTAGTCCGAATTCTACAAAATTTGCGATCTTCTCTTCAATACGAGTTCAATCATATGTAACACTTATGATTTTATGTAGTCTAGAAGGTCTTAAATAAATAAAACAGGCGACATATTTAGATAGAGGTAGTATTGAATGGCTGGCCTCCACGTTCACCTGATTTAAATCCTAAAGATTATTTTTATTGGGGATACTTGAAAAATTCAGTTTACAAAACTAAACCAGCAAGTCTTGCAGAGCTAAGGCAACGAATTATAGATGAATCTCGATTACTTTCTAGACAATCATGGAGAAATGTGGTAGACGCATTCTACCATCGATTAGAGTACGGTCAACTCACAAATGGAGCACATTTTGAACACTTGATTAAGTAATCATTATTTTAAAAACGTTGTGCTCTTTCAATGGTTACGTTTTAATGTAGTTGAAAATAGTTTGTATTAAAAAAAATATTGAGACAATTAGGCGTTGCGAGACTTCTGTTTTATTTATTTAAGATCTTTTAGATTAGATAAAATCATAAGTGTTACATATTGTTGAACTCGTATTGAAGAGAAGATTCCAAAAATGAGTGAATATACAGGCTGATGTATTTAAAAAACCAAAGTGACTAATAATATCAGAAACGGCAAATCTAGCAACATTGCAAATATCAAATCTGGAATCTCCGTATCCCAAAATAGGCTTATCCCAAATTTTGTAGAATTCGGACTAGCAATTTACGAGATAATTGGACGTTTCCAGACTTTTAGTCCACTCTATATCATTTATATTTATATTCTGTATATATTTTTCCGAAACAAAATTATTGGATTTATCTGATTTAGCTTTATTCTGATAGTTCTGCTCTAAATAAATTATATAATTACTCGTATTATTATCACTATATTATTTAGACCATTCTTTCGCCTCAAGACATATTATTCCTACTCCAGCTATTAAAAATCACTTCGATATATTTACTGTATTAAATTAACAATACTGACTGTAACAAGTTATCTTTTTATAGATGTACTTTATATTTTAGCATTTTCTATAAAATTACCGGTACTTATTACTAAAATTTGTGATGTGGTGATTATGAGATTGTGTGACATTCAAAATCGCAACTGTTTTCTTCTTTTATATTACTAAATAATTACAATTTTATTGCAATTATTAAACTCTTGTTGAGACTGCACTGTAAATTAGTTTAAGAATGATTTATTTACACTGTCATTTTAATGTTAAATATTAGAGAAGATAATTATGTTCACTTATGTTTTTGAAGCACTCATATGCACTTTCAATGTCCACTTAATGAAATAGTGTTTCCAGAAGTCTAAATTATTTTTGGCGTTAAGTCGTAGTATAAACTTTGCCAATGGACAAAGTGTAACAATGACAAAAAATAGATTCATTTACCAAATATGTTTATATTTTTAAGTTTGGATTTTATCGTTTTTGTCGCAAGTCAGGTAATTTTTTTTTTACGTCGCGCATTTTTTCACTTTTTACTTATTTTGATTTTCTCATTAGGACTTGAAAGACTACATGAGGCAAGCGGGAGAAGTTACTTTTGCTGATGCACATAAGCAGAGACGCAACGAAGGGTAAATAAATTCTAGAAGTTTAAAAAAATGTTTTGACTTTTTATTTCATTATAGCATAGTAGAATTTGCGTCTTATAAAGATTTGAAGAACGTTATTGATAAATTGGATGGAACAGAATTAAATGGCAGAAAAATAAAATTGGTTGAAGATCGTGCTACAGCAAACAAGAGAAGCAGGACTGCTTCAAGCAGTCGAAGTCGATCACGATCCCGCTCCAGGTAAAAAAACATACTTGAACATAGATTATATTATGTTTCACAGGGACTGTGTGTTGTTCTATTGTCTCATCTATTGAACTTAGTTTTCATTACAAAAATAATATGTATATTTATTATAAGGTCCAGAAGCCGTTCTAACAAGAGGTCAAAGTCACGTTCAAGAAGTGGAGAGAAAGACGGTTCCAAGTCTCCAAATGGAAAAGACAAAAATGACTCGAGGGACAAGTCGCGTTCTAATTCTCGATCTTCTAAAAGTAGATCTCGAAGTAATTCACCAGCAAATGGAGATAATTGAGTTATTCATTTAAAATTTCAGCAAACGAGTTAACCAACTCTTAACTCCAATTTAATAAATCTTAGTGTCAAAGTCGGTCTTCAGTTATTTTTTATAATGTATATCGGATTATTTTTTTTACAATTTAGTCGTGTTTTTTTTAAGATGGCTACAAAATTTAAATGTACTACTCTTGTCACTAGCGTAGTTACCCAATGTTTGTAAATGGGATAGTTTTAAGGAAGATAGGTTTACTTGTATTTTGTATTTCTCGTTTGAATTATATTATTTGTAATTGTGTTTGAATTATTCATAAATTCAAATTGAACTCGCCTTTATCTTAAGTATCTTTATATCTCATATAACTGAAGGCGAGATTAACAAATCACTTTATTTACATAGGCTTAAATTGTTTTTTTATTATACCAGGAATACATATATACATAATATCTTTATTATATATAAGGATTGGAATCTTTTTTTAATTGCTTCATTAAATGAAAAACTGAACTAATTAAGCATATTGAGTAATTTATATTATGTTGATCTTCATTCATTTACATGCTTAGGTTTTTCAATAAAATAGAAGAAAGTACAATTTTGTTTTAAATTAAGACCCTAAACCAAGTATGTACGACGGCTTTTCATCAAGTGCTAAAGACAGTTTCATTGTCAGAATTGTATTTTAGGCAAACTTTTTATCATTGTCTCTATTTAATGGTACCCTCATGGATTAATCGTGGCGGCAGTAAAGTCCTTGAGACTTAAGATTACTATTTTTTTACTGATTGTATAATTTTTTTTGCTTTTCCCGAAGTATCAAAGGTTTCTGAATTCTACTATCAAATCTTTAACTATGAAGTTACGAAATCGTATAAAACAAGTGACTTTAAATGATCTCATATAAAAAGTTAAGAGAATTATGTCGTGAGTATGAGTAAATGAACTTAAAACATCAAATAAAACTACTGCACTCGACGCTCGTTTCACTAATTTTGGTAGCATCATCAGGATAGATTCTAATCTTAACACGTTTAGTGCGGGTGGTAGAAATTTACTTATACTGTGAACTGAACCTCATTTAGTATTCGGCCATAGTGATTTTAGTTACAAAATCGTAAATTTTTAATGACTCACATATATGCCACCAGTTCAGAGATAGAGGTATTTACGTTAAGAACTGATAGCATACGTATATGTCGCAGCGGATTTTTTTTAAATATGCAACGGCGTATATGTGTGCCATCAGCATATTTGCAAAGGTATTAAATGACGTACATGTAATACATCCGCACTAAATATGTTAACCTAGGAAGTACTATTTAAATTTATGTTATGTTTAGTGAAGTATGAAATATCAGTCATACGTAATCAAACAGTATAATGGATTATAAGGGATCCCTCCTTTATCTTTATTTAGGCAATTATATCTGTAAATTTCTATACTTATGTAACAGTCTAGAATTCTTCTAGTAATAATAATTATAATTAACTTAGACTATCTAGAGTTACTTTATGACTGCTGTGAAGAGCATGTTCGGCAACAGTTTCAGTTCTATTAATCTTAATCTAATATGTACTGATCTTCTCGTTTGCTAAACATACTCTTTGACTGCGATCTGTGCAACTCGGTGCGTATATTCCACTTGTTTCCAAGGATGTGTCAATTTGTCTTGGATTTCCAAATGTTTTTAAATTATTTGATGGCTTATCAACTATTTTTAAATCTATGTTTGTAACAATGTGGAAGAAAATATATTTATGATTATGATTACTATTTTTTTTCTTAAATAAAATAGAATTACTAAATTTAAAAATCGACCTGTTTCCTTGATAATATTTTCTGTTTAGAAAATATTGAATTTATTCCTTTCATTTGCACCCTACTGTATACTATTTCATAACAAATATTTAGCTAATATATGTATATCATATTTGATTAATATTTACTAATCTGTCGCCACAAATATTTTTTTTACAGTATTTATTTATTTTATAACATATTTAACTTATATATGTATATAATATTTGATTAATAATTACAAATCTGTCGCTACAAATATTTAACATATATTTTTTTAAATATTTGATTAATATTTCTTGTTATTTGGCCATTTCACTAAAATAAAACACTTTATTGAAGTCTACAGGCATTTACTATTGAGCTCAACCTCAGTTTCAGCAAAAGTCGTAAAATTGGTATTATCTGTACTTTTAGATTCTACTTAATTTAAAACTTAACTGATTCACCTAACGTAGAATCTATTTTTCCTTTAAATATAGGTTACTATGGATTTACTGAAAGGCTTTTAACAATTTTGTACTCCTTAAAATTGACTTTCCCTATCCTATTAATAATTATTTCAATAATACAGTTATTGTTGCCGGGAAACGGCGTTAAGGCAGTTAACACGGAAATATATAGAAACAAGTATAAATTTGGTCAATTAATTGCGACTTGTTCTTATTAAGTTCGATATAAAATATACTTAAAAGTTAAATCTCTACGATGATTCTTACAAACTAAGAAGCATTTGACATGATAGGCACGTATTTTGAATGCATGAAAAATGCAACTGTTGCGGGTAGGGTGTATGCAATTCAATATCCACAAAGATGTCATCCCGGTAGCATCATTTTAAAATGTGAAGCTTGACTATCTATAACTTTTATTTAAAACATTCTTTTCAATTTCTCAAGATAACGGAGATATCAGACTTCGGAGTATAAGTTGAAAACTCTGTATATGAATTTTTCCAAAAATATACTTTAACTATTTTAGTCAACATGTCTTCATTTAGAATTCTAAGATACTGTTATCTTTTATTTATATTTTTCTTTATTTGATTCTCAAAAAACTGTTATCTTTCACCAACTTGTCCAAAAAACTTATTTTACAAAAAATTGCAATGAACGTCGAACGGAATCAGTTTTAGTTCTTTGGTTAATGCAGACGATTGTAGATTAGAAGCAAATCTTTTTAAACAGGTAGGTATATATTTATTTGTATTGTTTTTTAAAACTTAATGTGAGATTTCTCAAAGTTCTACTTTAGAAGTTCTATTCATACAATATAGGAAATATTTAATAACAAATTTTCATATACAGAATGTTACTTTGTAATACTTTGTATATTTACCACATTTTAGTGACGAAATGGTGGAAGAATCGCAAACCGTGGCAATTTTAACAGAACCTAATCCTTACACAACACTTTTGGACAATGACAAAAATACGATATTACATTATTCTGCAGCTCGCGGTAAAGACGAAGATTTTGCGAAAAATCTTATCAAAAACCAAAGACTAGATTTGGAGAATTACTTGGGATGGACACCTCTGATGATGGCTTGTAAAAACAAACATATCAGCACTGTAAAACTTTTGTTGGAACTCGGAGCTGATGCCACTAAATTTAATAAATTTGGTAAGATTTATTTTTAGAATAAACAATAATAATAGTTTGAAAATTATAAATTAAAGTTTTGGTATTTCACAACATCTATATAAATGATTCACTTATATTCCGGAGTTATATCTTAGTTGTTACAGGAATTTTTACATAGGCAGTCAAAGGCTCGACATTTAAAAATTATTTTGAAAATTATTACGATATTTACAAGATTTGACCATATCAAAGTTATATATGTTATTTAATTTGGTGAATATATGTAGATATTACTTAGTTGTACACAAGGTACCTTCCAAGATATCCTTTTATTTGAAAGTCTAGATGAAATCAGTACCCCCTGTATTATTTGAAACAGATCACTGATGATTTATATTTCATTGACAAAGAGTTTTCAATATAGTCTAATTTTGGTTCGATTGATTAAACTTTTTTGGTTACTTCTATTTTGTATAAAGACGTCGTTATTACCCTAAACTTAAGCCTCTGATTTTCTTTTGCTTTTAAATACAATACCCTATATTTTATGTTTTGATAAGAAAGAACGTTAACATTTTTTGTAAAGCCTTCTCTATACTTAAATGTTTTAGTTATTGAGTTATTTGTAATAATAACAAATAAAATTTTACATTCACCCAGTATTCAGATTTTATTGACTAATTCCTAAATAGAGAAATTATCACAATCGTAAAATAAGGTCTTATATTAACAGAAAAATATCCAAAAAAAAACAACTAATTGACATTTATAACAGTATTAAGAATACTAACTACTGCTGCATAAAATAATTTGATGTGGACTATCCTGATATAAAACATCTACCAGGTGTCCATACGAATACTTAAAATTGAATTATTTCTGGTGCTTTTGAAGACAAAAACTTGAAATTTTGGGTGCTTATTCAGGATAAGGGGGACAATGAAAAGTGCATCTCATACCGCCCCATCTAGTTACACGTCGCCCCCAAACCCCCCACTCAACGATTTTAACACTGTATTTTTATTTATTTTGTAAAAACGCAATTTTATTGCTATCCTTACGTGACAAATCTAGTTACTTACATCATTAAATAAAGGGTGTCCCAATAGTGCGTAAAAGTCCAACAGTTGCTTTATTAGATTGGAACCAAAAAATTTTGCATAACAAAATTGTTTTTATTATATAACTACGCCGTCAGGGAATAATTTTTGTTTGCAGACCCATATAAAATTGCAATTTCAGTTTTCTCTTCCAGATTGTAAACCTTTTTAGAAGAAGCCGAAACTTTAAGAACAAATTTACCTTATGATTTTTCGAAGTTAATAAGTTCTGATATCTGAAACTTTTAACTTTAAATATCTCATAAATTTTATGATGTTAGTAACTAGCATTTTCACATAGGAATATCAGGAAAATTGCGTTCTTTCAAAATCAACCAAAAAATTGAGGGTGTCATTTAAAATCTTGGACTGGGGGTAACTGGAGTTGGCGTGTGATGCGATGGGTCGGTATGAGATAGACTGTTTATTCTCCCCCTATTCCCTGAACAACAAAATTTCAAGTTTTTATCTTCAAAAATACCAGAATTAATTGGATATTAAATTTTCTTGTGGACACTTAGTATTATGTGCTTTTATTAATTTATAAAACATTTTTTTATATTTTGGACACTTCCATGATGACACAAATTGTTGTTAATAAATAAACTTTATATATTATTTTCAAAAATTAAAAACAATAGTGAATACCAGTATCATTATGTCTTCAAATTAATTAGAAAGAATATAATATTTGTGAACGGACAATACCTGTAATTAGTTGGTTGATAAAATTTTTTGGTTTGCTCTCTAACAAAAATAAGACGACATTAAAAATATAAATATAAAAATAATACAGACATAGTGTCGTCGCTCTTACTGTATAAAATAATACATTTAAAAATGATTCAATTGATTAACTATTATCTATCTATATCTTTGTAGGTATGTCTGTATTTTTGATAAGTATAGCAGGAGGCAGTTTAGAAATTGTGAAAATAATTTTACAGTACCTCCTAGAGGGAGGAATATCAAAGAGAGTTATGCAGCAAGTTCTGTCACCTATATCTTTGTCAATATTATTTAGACATCATGACATTATCAAATTTTTGATTGAAAAAAAATTTGACTTGAACATGGCAACACCATTGACAGGTTTGTATAACTATATACTTACTTAGATCTAGGTACATCCATTGTAGAACACCCAAACGGAATAAATTCATCATTTGTATTATTGTGTAACGAAAAAAATTTATCTCTACATTCAACCTCCTTCGAGTGTTAATTATAACCCCCAAATGTTTAAGTCGGAAGTAGGAGCTTGTGATACATCACTTGAAATATTTCTTCATTCTCTACTCAAAATGTTATTGTTTACAAATTTATTATAATTAATATTTAAGAGAATAAAATTAATTGATTAACGAAATTCTCCAACACATTAAAACTTTTTAGTTAGTTAGTTCAGTTGTAGATAATGAGCAAAAACCATTTCGTTGTTCTTTTTAGACGGTACCAATTAAAACGAAGATATAAAAAGTAACCATAACAATTAGTTTTTTTTTAAATGTCTTAGCAAATTTTTGTGAGATTAAAACCTCATGACAGAAGTTGTCAGTGTTATACTTGTTTGAATTTCGTTAAATAGAATTCAAAAACATGGTTTATTGTGAACAAATGATAGAAATGATGGATAATAATGTGATCTAATTAGCCCATGTTGTGTTTTCTAATGAGTGCACTTACTTACCCTTAATAATTAATGTCCGGCAGTACCTCGACTTCATAGTTCCAGATTGGTTAATAGGGAAGCAGGGATCAATAGAATGGCCAGCACGATAACCTGATCTTACGCTATTAACTTCTTATAAAAATATGTGATAAGTTTTGTATATAAAACTAAATTAGTCGATTTAGCTAAGACAAATAACGGTTGCGATTAGGTTGCTCACACATCATATGTTAAATAAGATATTTTTATTTAAGATTCGAATGTTGTCGGGACGTTCGAAACGAGTATTTTGAACATCTTCTATATTAACATTGTTCTTTTTGTTTTTTATATTATCAAGAATGGAACGGTATTACTTAATAAATTTTTGGTGTGTTGTAACGAATTTTGTCAGTAAGATGATTTTCTATTTTTTTTAATGTTAATTGTTGCAGTAAATTTGAAAACGACAACTTTTTGAATAGAGAGCGACTTTTCAAATGACAGCACAAACCAATACTTCCCATTTAAAAACTTTATTATTATAAGTTTGATAAAATGTATCTTTATTTTTTCAAAAACTATTTAAGTAATAGATCTCAAAGAGTAAAAATGGATAATAATCTGTCCGAATGACGGTACATATGTTCTGGTATGCCCCAGGGCTCTAGTTTGGGTCCGGTCTTATTTATTTTATACGTAGCTGACATGCATGATAGCCTAAAATTCACCATTATGCAATATTTCGCGGATGATACACAAATACACATCATTTATATCCAAGGGACATAAAAAAAATCAATGTTGATCTTGTAAACATTTCTCAGTACTGTAAATGGCACAATTTAAAGTTAAATTCTGAAAAAATAGTACATTACTAATATTATCTAAGTCACAAAGAATACATTTAAAGAGAAACTTAGAAATCAGTGTCAGGATCAGCAGGTTCAATTTGTTGCTTTGCTAAAAATTTTAGTACGATGCCAATCCATTTTACATCATATTTCAGGAAAAGCTTTTCATACAATGCAGTAGTCTTATATAATGAACTTTGAAATAAGTTTAAAGATCTCACTCCCAGACTATTTAAATATAGAATTAGAATACTTCTTATATATGGATAAATACACTTATTTATGCACTTGTGTAGGTCCTATGTGAACTTGAATTTGTTAATTTAAGTTTTTTTTTAATTATTATTAATAATATGTTTTTTTACAGGGTTAAATATAAGATTAGCCTTAGGCAAAATTTCACCCTTAATAAAGTCAATTTTATTATTATTATTATTATTGTCTCTCGAAGGGGGTTCAATGTAGGTATCAATTTTTTTTCGTTGCAGTATGTCATTTCATAATCTAATATGTGATGTGTTTCGGGATTTTTTTATAAATGTCCATACAATAATTGAAATAATGAATTTATTCCATTTGGCTGCTCTGCATTGTATAAGATAATTACACACATAAATGCTTTAAGATAAATGTTTTAAAAGAACCGTGTCTTTTAAAAATACTGCTACAGTTACAAAACAAAACATAAATATTGCAGACTTTAAACTCTTTATTTTATTTAAGATAGATTTCGTACTGCAATTTATTTTTTAGGTATAACTCCTTTGATGTTTGCATCTTCGATGGAAGATAATGAGACATTTACTCTCTTGGTAAAGAACAAAGCCGACCAAACTTTAAAGAACCATTTGAAACAAACTGCTCAAGATATAGAGACAGCCAGAGATCGCATCAAGAAGAAACCCCAAAAACCGAAACCGTTAAAATTAACTCCTGCTGAATTAATTTCAAGATCACCCCATATGGCTCCCAAATATGTATTTTCTCCAACACCGACCTTTTTTAATATGAACAATCCCTTTTTGTGTATCACGAACTCTCCTAATGAGCTTTGTCCCACCTCCACGTCCTTCACCGTGATTACGCCTCCAAATTTTAGTCCTATCACCCCCATAACTATGCCTCATATGTTTTTCCCACAGGACTTTTCACCAAATCATTTATTGCCCCTCAATACTGCACTTACAATTCCCAATTTTTATAGAAACGGAAATAGTTTGTTGGATATGAAGTTAAGTCATTCTCAGGCTGAATTGATTCTGACACCAACTATATGATTTTTATATGTTTTTTAAACTTTAATTATTAAAATGAAGATGAAGACCATTTCAAAAAACATTTTACTTACAAAAATAAATATTACATGTGTACGTTTCTAGACACAGTCTTTCCACCTGTTATTTTAAGTTGGCTTTTATGTACCTGCCCATTATTTGATTACTATTTTTATTAATTTTACATTATATCTAACTATTTTAATTACTTTAATAAATTTTAAAATTTTATTTAATTTGTTTTTTTACTGTTTAATGAAAATATTGATGTTTTTTAAGTTAGAACTTATTTTTTATTTTGAAGCTGCAGATTGTTTCACGTACAACTTATCTTTAAATCTGTCATCACAATTTTTGTCAATTCTAAATATGTCGAGATAATTGATGTTAGATTTTCATATTAAAGTCAATAGTATTCCAAAAAATGAAAATGCACTAAATGCAATACTGAACGTGCTTTGTTTTTTGTTTAATAAATAATTCATTCATACCAATGAAAATATATAGTGTTAGTATAATATTTTATTAGGTAACTAGAACACCAAAAAGTATTTAATTATAAGCAAATTATATTTTATCTAGTTTTTTCAGTATATAAAAATTATAGCCTACCTGCATGTCAAGTTAATTTTTTACAATTTTCTTTTTTTCTTTATAATTTTGTATTCTTTTCTATTTTATTTCTACGACCCTGTCGCTTTCCTATCCCCAGAATCATATTTTATCTTCTCCTTCTAACTCGCTAATTAAATTTTTTATTTCTGTGTTCAAATGTTCTATTTTTCAATCCAAAATTTCTGGCTATAAAAATTAAACTTCTACTATTGGATTCAAAATTTCTGCACCTTCACTCAAAGCCTAAAACACACTACATCCTTTTTACTATTTAAGGCTTTTGTGTTGACTTTTACTTTCCTTTGTATATATCAATCTCTATCAAATCATTAAATTAGTCTAATAACATCCTTCAGTTTTTCCACTGCTATTGAATTAACGGCTCTCTTAGACGCGCAATACTCTGCTTTGATACACAGCACTACACGAGTTCAAATGGTTTTGTCCTCTTGAGTCTTTAGAACTGATAGTGGTTGTCCAGTAGCTGAAGTACTTCTACGTTTTCGTGGATGTGAAGTCGATCTTCATGATTCTTAGCAAACCTTCTAATCTCTTCTTAAACTATTGGAATACCAAGATCCCCGTGCACGTCGTTGTTCCTTACGTACCATGGAACATTAATCCTGGTACGTAGATATTTATTTTCGAATTTTTGTATTGTTTTGATGTAACTGTCTTTTGCATATCGCCAGACCTGTATGCCATACAACCAGGTAGATTTATTTTAAGATCTGCTTATACAGGTACATGCTGGAGTGTCTTCTTCTAAGCCATTATATACTCTGTGACATTGAAAATGCAACACCCGTAAATATCAAAATATTTTCATATATTTTTGGTAAATAAAATGGCTTATATAGTACAACAAATGATCAAAGTTTCAAAACAATTTCCTTACTCTTGAGTTCCAAGTAACTTCATGTTTTAGGCGACGGAAATCCATTATTAAGCCAGGAAGTTGACCCAATCTTTTACCTTTCAAGTTCCATACATGTTCAATAGATCAGAAGACCTAGTTGGCTAGGGAAGAACGGTAATTTGGATGATATGGTATATCAATTGGTTCTTAAACATTGTGGATGTAGTCTTGAGCATTCATGTTACTTTCAAGGAGTACTAACGAAGACCCACGTCCATATGAAATTGATCCCCATACGTTCTAGGCAAAATTAGGCAGTATCAGCTGTTTGTAAAAAAATTTCGCAAAAATAGAATTTCTATCACCGATTGCAACCAAATTTTTACCAATATTAACTATCAGTACAACATATTGTTTGCCAAAATTTAGTTAATATTCCTGATGTTTTACTGGGGGTTGTATTTTCAATGTCACACAGTATATGTATTACCTGAATTTTAAATCGAGTTCTTTGTTCTTCCTAACATGTTCTTTCCATCTTATCTTGGTATTAAGTGCCATACGAAAGTATTTGGCTTTGTTTTAATATGGAACTGTCGATCCATTTATTATAAGAGTTGGAGGATTGTTCAGTTTTTTGTTAGTAAAGTGTATATTTTTGGTTTCATTTAGTTTAATCTTCCATTTTATGGTCCACTAGTATATGGTATCACTTGCTGCTTGTAGTTTTCGGGTGGAGTTTTTCTCATTCTACCCTATTTCAAGTAGCGCTGTGTTATCTGCCAAGGTGGCTAGTTTCACCTTGTCCAGTTTTGGGATATCATTTGTATAGAGTACATATATGACAGGTCTAAGTTCACTTCTCTGTTTGGATAATTTTCAATTCTGAATTTGTTTCTGCTTGTTATTTTTTAAGATTTCTACATACTGTCTAGGTAACATTTTATTTATCTTGTAGATTAATTCCTCATACCAAACCTTCCGCGACATTAAAAAATAAAGTTAAACTAATTTTTTCTTTTCTATGAATTTCTCTATTATTCGATAAACTTGACCTATTCTCTAGTGCTTTTATTTAAATCCAAACTGATGACCAAGAATAATTTTGGTTCTTTGAATTATTGGTTTTATTCTTTTAAGCAACAATTTTTCAAATAATTTAGAAAATACTGCTAAAAGTGAAATCGATCTGTAAGGTTTCACTTTATGTAGTGGTTTTCCAGGCTATGATAACATGATGACCTCTGCTACTTTTCAGTTTGCAGGTACATATTTTAATCTAAAGACCCCATTAAAAAAGTATCTCAACATTATACATAATACTTTTTCTTTGCAGTTGTTTCAATATTTCACCGGTTACTAAATCAAACCCTGGTGCATTTTTCTAACTTAGGTTTTAGGTATTAAATTGAATGTAAAAAGTTCTGCCAGATGTTCTTCGAATAAACCAACTTTTTGTTTATTTAAAGCAGTTTTGTCATCTGAGTCACGTGTTTCTTGCCATCGTCGCCGCGCTGCCCTTTTATATTTGACCAATTTTCTTATTTCAACTGGATAATTTTTTACTTTTGTAATGTGGGTTATCGCTTTGGTATTATTAAATGCAGCCGATTGTATTAGTCTGGTAAAAGTTTCAGTTGCTGAGTCTACTTCAGTTATCTTTAAATTTCTATTTAATTAAATTTCTTTTTGCAAAGCTTGCCCAATCCGTAGTTTTGATTACAGGAGTTGGGTTATTTTCTTTTTGGATTATTTGTTCATTAAATTTTAAAATAATTGTCAGAATCTAAGTGAAAACTTTCTTCCATATCTATAGAAAAAAAATTTATATTCAAGTGAAAAAATCTATTAGGTATGGAATGATATTTCTAACAGTTAGCCAGTTTAATAAACTACAGTTTCAAAAGTTAATATTATATTTTTCTTGTATACATATACGTAAATCGGGTATTCAAGTTGAAAAACTAAATTCAGTTTTTGCAAAGGTTTCAGATATAGTCTTGAAACTTATTGTAAACCTTTGTTTATAAAACGAAGCATTAATATTTTATTAGATTTCAGAATGAAAATACACGTACCAAAAATGTGCGACAAAGCCAATAAAATGGTAAATGACCTAACGAAAATCACGGCAAATGCCAGCGGGCCCAAATCGAGTAAAAGAAAAGTATTAATGTCTGCAGTTTCGTCTGTAATACTATATGGAGCCCCAATATGGCATGAGGTATTAAAATTCCAAAAGTACGAACTTAGGCTAGAAAAAGTAAACGTGTAGCGATGAGAATTATCTCAGCTTACAGGTCCGTGTCGAATTAATCAATACTAGTGATAGCTGGGATTGTACCCATTAAACTTCAAGTGGAAGAAAGAGTATTAATTTACAAGGAAGGTAGACTATAGAAAATGTAAGCAAGATACATAGTAACGGAACAATGGCAGAACATGTAAGAAGAATATAACGGAGTCACAAAAATATTTATTAAAAATGTGAAAGACTGGCAAGAAAGAAAATGGGAAAAAGTCATTTATCAACTGACACAGGCTTTTACAGGGCATGGAGTATTTGGTGACTATTTACAAAGAATGGGTAAAGCAGAAAACAGCAGCTGTTAGTACTGCAATAATACAGACTCTGTAAAACATCCAATTTTCTAATGTATGCATTGGAATGAAAATAAAGACAAGTTAAGGTAAGATAACGACACAAAACGTTGCAGATCTATTAATGATAAGTGAAAAGTCTTGGAATGTAGTAACAGGATTGATAAAGACAATAATTCAGGCAAAAATAGCATACGAAAATTAAAGATGTATTAGACAGAGACCTCCATGATTTCGAAGTAATGTCATTGGCGGTACCAGAACGATAATGGTGAAGAAAAGAGGTGGGTAGGCAAGGACTTGTACACTGAGAGCCAAAACCCAGGGGTTGACATGAGTTTCTTCATCCGTCAAAAAAAAAGATTTCAGTAAATTCATAAAGTGTGTATTCACTAGTTAACATCTGCCGTACATATTTTATTCCTCATTTATTTACCACTTTCTTATTAATTTTAGAAAGAACTAACATTTCTTCATGATAAAGTTAGTTGTGTTTCATCTTTAAAATGTTAGGGAATATTTTTCGAGATATATGCATTATTTTATTTCTCTACACAGCGTCCTCATATTCTTTGTTGGTAAACACAAAATCCAGTGTTCTCTTATTTAAGAGAAATTCAAAAAAAGAGTTTGCCTAAAATTCTTATGTGCTCTCACGCTTTCAAATATTTAAAAAAATGCGAGTTCTTTCTAATTCTATTAATTAAGTGACTCAATGACGTCAAATAAAAATTATTAAAACAAGTTATTAAAAACAAAACTACAAAATACTAATAAGTATAATAATTGTGGTGTTTTAATACAAAAATATAAAATTATTATATTTTAATTTTACCAACTAACTTTAAATTTAATTTCTAACCAAAAATAATTTATATAAATAAGACAAAATTTTTGAAACACCCCGTATATTTGATTTTTATAAGTTAAAGAAATGAAAATGGATTAATTTCTTTTTTACGAATTTCTATCAGTTAAGGGGATTATTAAATTTTATGTTTATCAATACATGAAGAGTATCTATAGGAGGGTCATGGAGATATAAAATAATTTAAATATATCGAATATTTGTCTCATAACCTGACCTAACCTAACCTCCAACGAGATTAGACTTATATCTTGTTTAATCGACTGGCAATTTTGTTGTGGGTAATACTTATTTATAAATATTTAACAAATTTTCCTTAAATATGTTGATATCTGTTGTATTCAGGATTCAAGATGGACGATCCAAAACAAAGTAAACTATTTATAAAGGACATGTATAATCAAGTGATAAGTATTTACATTCCTAATTCATCTAGTAACCGTATGTATGAGGAGTATTGTGGCTCTGTTGAATTTGTATTGAACAATTATCTTAATCATAAATTAATTATGTGTGGTGACTACAATGTTCCTGGTGCTCAGTGGTATAACGATGAATTGGGCAGATGATGCGTCACCGGAAATGATTTTGTTAAATTAATTTGCATATTATATATAATCTTTATCAAATTAATGATATTTGGAACAGTCGTGATGTCTACTAAGATTGGATATTTACCTACTCATTGTAACACTGTAATGATATTGTGGCATTTAGACCATACATTGTAGGTACATACTGGGTTTAGTGAAAATAATTTGTAAAACTGAGAAATAACTCACTTTTAGTTGTAGAATAAGTAAATTTATTTATAAATGCTCTTCGTTTACCTCCTGACAATATGCCAGCTTATTAATAAATTCTTGAGTCACTTTTTCCAAGACTTCTTTACGTATTAGTTCACATTTATCAATAATTCTTTGTTTCAATTCCTGCAAGCATGTTGCTCGTTTAACGTAAACACGTGATTTTAGATAACCCCAAAGAAAAAAATCTAATGGGCTTAGATCCGGAGAACGAGCAGACCACTCTACGAATCGATCACCATAACCGATCATCATTAATATTTCAATACGATCTTTTTCACTTAAATGAACAATTCTTAATCCTACAATTTATTTCCGTAAATTACAATTTGACAGTTTGGCCACAGTTACCTACAAGATAGTACTCGTTTATTTCTTACTATTAATACAAAAAATATCAATTTGTTTATCTAAATGGTATTTTACTCTAATGTATAAAAACTTAAAAGTGGTTTATTATAGTGCTGTATTCCTCGCTTTTACAAAGTTTTTACACTAAACCCAGTATTATGAATTCGAAATAACAAGATCTTTCAAAATCTGCAAAAATATACAGGGTGTCCCATTTAAATGAAAAAAGTTGAGGGTATTTCCGGTTAAACCGGAAGTATATTATTAACAAAAAATATACATCAGCTGCATTTTGCCCATTGCACTTGTAAATTTCATAAATATCGTCCGTTTCGTTTTAAAGATATTAACCGTGTATAGCAATGAATGATGTATTAGCAAGCGTTAACTGGGATTTAGTTTGTAGTAATGATGTTGATCAGCGTGTTATTGCATATTATATGATGTAGTAACTTTTGTGCCTTTGAAAACATTTAAAACTTCTCCTTTCCCAACATGGTTCAGCCTCTATCTTAAACATATAGGTATTGAAAAGAAAAGAGCACATAAGCAATATGAAGAGGTTAGAACTCAATAATCTTATCAAGTTTTTTCTAGTTTAAGGCTGTAATGTAAACAATTAAATTACATTTGTTATATGAACTATCTGAAGAAAACTGAGAATAACCTTAAAAATAATCCTAAAAGTTTCTGGAAATATGTGAATGACATAAAGAAAACTCATACTTTACCCTCAACTATGTCATATTATAATGTCAATTCTACAGATGGTTCTGAAATTGTCGATTTATTTGCAAGTTATTTCTCTTCTGTTTATAATATGGATCGTACAAATCAAGTTCCTTATTATGGACGTATTTCTGATCTTTTAAATTTAACGAATTGTTTTATTAGCATAATTTATATAATTGATCATGTTTTAGCTGCTCCATCAAAACTTTCACATGAACCTGCTGGCATTCCACTTTATTTGCTTAAAAAATGTGTTAGTGAAACCTCTCTTTCTGATTTTTAATTTATCCCTAAACTATCGTGCCATTTGTTTGCAGTCGGAGATACAAAAGTTATTTGAACATATTATATATGAATATTTAAAATGGGATTATTGATGGAAATCTGCTGCACTGATTGCGTAGTTATCTTTGTGAAAGAACTCGATCTGTTAAGTATGGTAACTGTATATCTAAGCCTATTCAAGTTACATCTGGGGTTCCACAGGGATCACATATCGGTCCTTTGTTGTTTAAACTTTTCGTTAACGACATTTATCTTATTATCTCGGGATCTAAGTTTCTCATGTTTGCCGATGACCTTAATTTATATAAAGCAATGTCGTCACCTATTCATTCACACCAGCTATAGAATGATTTATATAATCTTGTGCACTGGTGTGATGTTAACTTATTAGACTTGAATATTAACAAGTGTCATGTAGTTACTTTTTCTAAGAAAAGGTATAACTTAATGTTTGATTAAAAAAGTTTGGACAGTGTGAAGGATTTGAATACTATTTTTTATTCTAGATTAATGTTTAACCTTGATATTAACAATGTTATATCACGTTCATTGAAACTGTTGGGATTTGTTTATAGAATATCCATGGATTTGTCTGGTGATGTGTTTAAGCAACTTTATTTCTCACTGGTTCGCTCAATATTGGAATATAACTCGGTTATTTGGAATCCTAACAATGAAATTTACATAAAGTCTTTGGAAAGGGTACAGAATAAGTTTTTAAGAATGTATGCTTATAAAATGGGTTTGTCAAGGAATGAATACACATACGATTGTCTGGTAATTGTTAAATACAACGTGACTGGAACATAGATATCTTGAATTTGATTTACGTTTCGTTTCTGGTGTTATTAATGGTAGGATATCCTCTTCTGAAATTTTGGATTTGTTCTTTTTCAGTATTAAGGATAGGAGGACACGTGCAACTGAGTTGTTTAAAGTTCCCTTTTATATTAGTACTTATGGTCAAAATGAGTCTCTAACTAGAATAGTAAAACCTGCCAATACATATAGTATTCAGGTGGATTATTTTCATCAATCTTTTGACTACGTCATTCCTCCATGATCATGGACTTCCAGTATGGCTTCAAGATCCGTGACGATGATTCTAGGCGATTACAATAGGAGCAATTTGGTTGGCAACGTCTTCTGGGGAGGATGTTGGTGTTACGGTGGACCACCCCAGATTGATGTTCAATTTCGAATTTGTATATTTGGAACTTTTCCAATCATCTTGCGACCTGCCCTTCAGGTTTACAAAGTTGAGGAGTTATTTCAAACTATCGTGGTCAGTTCTACAAAAGAATTTTCTTAGAACATCGACCAATATTTGGATAATTAAATATTTCAGTACATTCTCGTGGACTCCAACTCCTGTATAGTTTCACCAGCTTTTCATAGTCTGTTCTTTAGCTGGAATTGGTAAATTTGTTCCAGATGGGCATGACCAGACCTCACTTCCTGTCGGTTCATTGATTGATCATCTCTAACGAATAATGAAAGCTTCTGCAGCGGGGATTACCAACTTTTCTTTTGGGAACTACTTGGTACCAGCTGCTGCGTTAAACTGCTTCAGATATTTGGACCACGAAATTTCGCCATGGAAATTGTGTGTTTAAATATTAGTTCTGACTTCCTCGGTGGTACTGGGTTTCTGTTAACGCTTGGCGGCAAACTTGTTCTTAAATTATTCACTAGCCTTTCTACTATCGGGTTGCATTCTTTCTTTCTCTACTTCAGGGGACGGGAGATTCTTTCTCTGGAACCCTTGCTTGATTTCGTGAATTTTCTTGTAGAACTGTTCTTACTGAGACAATTCCGCTCTTATTTCCACCTTGTCGCGCTGGATCGCCATCTCCTAAGAGAATTGTTGGAATATCTACAAGAATTGCTGGGAGTTCTAATGTAATTGCTGGGCAAACTGGACGTCCTTTGATAGGTGTTTTAAATTTCAACATAGACAGGATCAGTACCTTAATTCTGAGAATACTCATGTAGCCACCGTATTAGTGTCATCTTTGTGCCAGTTGTATCCAAACTAGCTCCTCCAGCTCTTTTCTGAGCTCAGCCATTAACAATTCACATTACCAGGCATCTTAAAGTTTCCTTTTTACTGAATTTCTAACACCAATTTGCAACACTTGTGGGGGTTAAACAAACTTTATTCGCAATAAAACTTCAGAACTGCCTTTAGCAAACTAAAATTTGAAGTACAGATTAACACAAGTGACTCTGATTTGTTTCTGCCATACAAAGTACACCAACCTATCTTATTTTTCAGGTACATATGTATACCACAGTGCAAAGAATAGGAAATTAACACAAAAATCCCCATCTTCGAGGAGAGATGTAGTAAATAGACAGATTTCAAACCGAAGGAAGATCTAGAGTAAGTATAAGTGCAAATATAGGGGATAACGAAAAGACAAATGATCTAATTAGGATAATTCTAAAATGATTATAATTTAAGGGCACATAGAAAATTTAATTATTCTGTTGCTATTTTGGAAATGGTAAGATAGAGAAAGTCGGTTAAATTATATGGTTGAACCAGAAGTGAAAATGCTTTAAATAGATATTATAAAAATACAAGTCCGTATTTTAAAAAAACTTGATGATGGCCCCAAAAAGACAAAATATTTAATTAGAAAACCTTAATCGCTAATGTTTAGTAGACGATAGTATTGAGGGAAGAAGGTTGACACCTGGTCATTATACCTGTTCAGACTCGTTTTTGCATATCTATTATTTTCAAAGTATGAAAGAAAAAAAAATCTACATCCTCTAATCATACACAGTAATTGGCTGCTAAGCTGCTCTAGAATAGATAATTTGGTCCAAGGTGACATCCAAACTAGTCATGGATTACCAGGAAGTACTCAGGATGTTCGCAAATCTTAACAAAACAATGTTGGTACTGTTATCAGGGCACTTTAGCGATGAAAAAGCTGATGATTTTAGTTGAAAATTATCACCTAAGAGCAGGTATATTCGACCAGAATCATTCTACACGAAAACAGGCTAAATCCTGTAGAAAAATCTTTTGGAGTTTCAATTTAGTGGTAATGAATTATAATAAAACAAGAAATGTTGTTTTCAAAATAATACTTATATTTGTCAGAATTACAATAAACCTAAATTATAAATAACATTAATCCAATGTTTGACATCATTTAAAAATAAAACAAATATTTAAAAATTAATGTCGACTAGAATGAAGCTGGTTTCAGACTTGACATCAATATCTCAACATTTTAAACATAATAGAGCATTTTTAAAAGCAATCATCTCTGGAAATACCTTTGGCAAAAGAGATACTTAATACAAAATACAAGTATGTTTATATACCATTGCTTACAAGTAATTTATAATCACGAATGGTGAACGAATGTTATAATAACTGGTTTTACATTGTTTACAATTCTTTTTCGATCTTGATGAGCTCTTGGATGCCATCGTACATCTCCTTGACGGCGTCAAACTCTGTAAGACCCATACGCCGCTTGTTGGAGATGTCGTAAACTCCACCTTCGGCTTCTGTGTGCTCACCACGCGTACCACGGACTTGGAGGTTGTATTTGCTGGCGATTTCTTCCAGCTTAGCCTTGTTGGCAGCCAATTTTGGTACCTAGAAACAACAATGAAATAAAATTTTAGAAAGACTGACTTCGAATCTCCAAAATAGCAAATAATTGATCCATATTTCGAACTGATTAACTTATAACCATGAAAACTGGGATGCCTAATTGTAAAGTGAAGACCAAAAGAATGTTGAAAGATCCACAATTTTCAACTTTGTTTATTCCAGTAAAGGAAATTACAGAATAATCTTAATTCGAAAAGACCAGATTTTGCCAATTTTATCTAAAATCTTTGAGAAGCTATTTCTTAAAATAATAACTTAATACTTCCTATTAAGCCTTAGATATGAGGACTTGGTAATAAATGAAGTGCATCCTAACACTGATTTTATAAAATGAGCGCTGGAATTGTAACAAATCTGTTCAACTGCCTGGGTGTACGGTATTTAGTTTTGGGCAAGCACAAAAGATAAAATAGAGTTTCTTAAAGATGGTAGACAAAGATTAGAATGGTTCAATATGATTTTGGACTTTCATTGATTTAATTTTTTTTTTGCAAACAACCTGCAAATGCGGACGATAATATATTTATGTGAAGTCAAACCAAAGTTTAAACTCAAACTTACAAAACGAGGAGACACATCCAAGTCTAAAACAGCACAACACGTATGGACATAACATGACAGTATGATATAGTCAGAAGTATCATAACGGAAATCAATGATAAGAAGAATGAGGATCCTTTCGTTGGACAAAGAAAAAGTTACAACTGAATTCACACATTTAAAATATAAGGACGCTCTCGAGGTTTTTTTTTTAATGAGGATTCCCTCGGAATGAAGTCCTTGAATTTTATTAGTATTTGTATAATTAGAATAATAAAGTATTACTAGACTAAACCCCTGACCAAAATTAACGCACGATTAGTATTTTTTGAAAATTTGTAAAGATAATGATAATTTTTGATATATCAACTATCTTACGAGTATAATTTCGACCGCTTCTGACATTTCAAACTAATTTTTGTTTTGTTTCAACGTATCAGACATAAATTATTTAAATTAACAACTTCTTGTTGAAAACCTGTTTAGTAAATGCCGACTTAGATAAGCTTTTAAGCTAATTTTTGTTATCGATAGTGTCACATATGTGTTTTTAAGTTAACCTACATGTGCTATAAAGCAAAAAAATGAAGAGTGGAAGAGGCAATACGAGCATCAACTATGCTGGAAGAGGGATACTCCATGCGTTATGTTGCCAGCTTGTTAGGAAGATGATTATTAGATAATTCAACGAGACAGGTTTTTGTCTTCAAAGGGCAAGACAAGGCGAAAAAGATGTACTAAAGAGAGGGATGATCGCAGAACTACAAGTAGTATGTTAAAAAACGAATTATCAATGGTTCTTAAGGTTGGAATATCTGGAACCATTAAAAGACGTCTAAAGGAATATGGATTAAGCAGTAGGAAACGTGCAAAAAAACTATTAAATGAAGAGTAACAAAAGTTACGTGTTGGTGCGTACACACTTTGTGGTGAAAGAAAAAGCCAAATTTGTATTATAAGTGTGTAAAGATTCTTTAATGAAGATTAGAGTTAAAGAAATTTATATCTTTCTCAAGTCAAAAAGTCGAGCGCTTTCGACAATACAATGCCATCATCAGGACAAAAAAATTATGTAAAACTTGACGGGAAGGTTAGTTATGAAATTCTTTTTTTAAAATCATTTCTAACAGTAAAATATAAATTAACTTAAAAGACAACAATGGACGTATAACTGTAACATTTTAAAAGGTTTTTAAGGCCCAGGCCTGAAAGTTGTCTTTATTAAAGACAACATGTACTTGAACAACATGGGATTAAAAAAAAATAGTGCATATTTTTTTTTGATGATGGCATTGTATTGCCGAAAGCGCTCGACTTTTTGACTTGAGAAAGATATAAATTTCTTTAACTCTAATCTTCATTAAAGAATCTTTACACACTTATAATACAAATTTGGCTTTTTCTTTCAAAAAAACTATTACTTATCAGAGAACACAAAGTTCAAAGACTACGTTTTTCTATAAATCATCAACATTATTCTGTAGATGATTGGAAGAGGTTTTATTCAGATGAGGCTAAGCTAAGCCTAAGATCTCTAGATGGACGTGAGAGTGTCTGGAGATGACAAACAGAGAGGTTTAGAATCTGCAACATTATTCCAAGGGTCCCGTTTGGTGGCGGCTCTATAATGTTTTATGGAGGTATTTGCTTCGACGCTCGTACGGACTTGGTCCTTATTCTTATAAGGTCATTTTATTTAGAACACATTATAGTTGAGCATGTTACACCATTTGCTCCTTTTCTGGGGCCCAATTTTTTATTCATGCAGGACAACGTTCATCCCCACGTAGCTGCACAAGTTCTAGACTATTTGCATTCTGTGAATATTCCTTTATTGGAAAGTCCACCTAATAGTCCCGACTTGAATCCCATTTATGGGACCATCTTAAAAAAATGTCCGATGTCGCAAATTGACCATAATCAAATGGTCGAAGCGGTAATTGAAGAATAGAAGAATATTAGCCAGAATACAATTAAAAATTTAATTGCTTGCATGCCAAGACGTTTAAATGCAGTAATTAGGAATATAGGAGGAACTACTAGATACTAACATCACATTGTAACCACTAATTTTATTACTTTCGATATTTTTAATGTTTTGGATTTCATTATTATCGAAGAAAAATGGGTCATCAGTACCCAAAAAATAATATAAGAGAAGAACATGGTGGTATTTCCTCGATCAACTAAAAATTGTGGTGTATTTATATCAAAGTATGTATAGAAAACATGTGTGAAAGAAAGTATTACTCTAGAATGTTGAGTAACCTACGCAATCACATGAACAAAAAAATGACATGTAAAACCCTGCATAATTTGCGTCTTTGATAGAATATTTGGAAGTACAGAAGTTTTATAAAATAAAGTATTAATAAGTGATATACCTTGATATGGACAGAAGCGCGGACTGTAGTTCCCAAGTTAGTGGGACAGAAAGTAAGGAAACCAAGCCTGTCATTGTGGGAGAATGGAATTCTCTTTTCAATGTCGTTGACTGCTGTTACCAAACGTCTGTACACAGCACCCAAGTCACCGCCCATTTGCATGGAGATAATACGAAGATGATCTTCTTCGTTGCACCAGACCAAGAATGTTTTGGCATCGTTATGGTAGATACCACGTCCAGAAGGCCAGAAGCGGCAAGCATTAGCAGCCTGCAAGAAACGGTCACCCTCTTTGAACAAGAAATGATCATCGATCAATTTCTGTTGTACATCTTTGCTCATGCCGGTCAATGGGTAGAACGTTCCTTTAAGTTCGCCTGTAAAATATTCCATATTAGAAATAGAGTATTTATTCAGGAATAGTATTTTTAAAGATTGTTAAAAAAGTACCTTCGAGTCCAGAGAGTGTGCTGGAGACTTTCTGTTCCATTTCCTTGTATTGTTCTTCGGTCAAGCATGGGTTAAATGGATAACCTTCCAATGAACGTCCACATCTGACACGGGTGGAAACTACATATTCACCAGCAGGGTCAAGATCACCAAAAACGCTGACATCTCCCCAGTTCTTGGGAGGGTGCTTGTCGGTCTTTTTAAATCCACCGTGGTAGTCTTCGATGATGGGATCGAATAAATCGGCGAAGATGGTATAAGATTCTGCATCGGGTGCGTAGATACCTACTCCAGAATCATGGTTTTCCAAACCTTAAGAAGAAATATATCAAATAAGTTTTTGTTGTTAAATATAATATTAAACACTCTATGATAGATCAATTGTATCAAACCAGATATATTGAAAGAGTACGTGAGGAAAAATGAACCAACCATATTCTTTGAAGTCGAGCACTTGATATAGTTTAACATTAAGGTTTAATCTTCAAAATATACAAAATACAAAATTCTGCCAAAATAATTTGTAGAAACATATTACATCCTAGATTGACTCTACAGGATTATTAAAAAAGATGGAAACTCCAAGTTAAAAGACACTAAAGATCCAGTGTAATACATTAGGAACATTCTTATATATCATTAATACCCAATATCGTTAATTTGAAACTCCTCACTTTTGCAGATAACACTGCACTAATTTTAATAAACAGCATTGTTGAACAATAAATTGTTAAATTAAAAACATATCTAGATCCGTTATACTATCAAGCAATTGATCCTTCTGCTCTAATATATCATAATGCGTCTTAAATCGTTCTATAGGCTTTAGGGTACAGATTGCAGATTGATTGTTATCTTCAATCAAGTCATTCGGTTTCAATTGTGCGTCAATACTAAGGAAAGTAATGTAAATGATATTCAAACGTAGTGCTGTAAGTGTACCATAGTACGTATTATACTATGTTACTATATTAGAAAATAAATAAAAAGGTTCCCGGGCAAAAATGAAGTGAGGTTACACGTCCATCTTTGCGCAGATCCCATCCAGATATTGCACAACCAGTACCTGCATCATCCACTAAAGACAACTTCAAGATATTATTTTGATGTGTTAAAAGCAGTGTAAGTAAAGTTTGTGTACATTTAAACTTAAACTTAGATACTTGGAAAAACTTCCCTTTTAATCAAATAAAAATTAATGATTGATCCTACAGACGAATTTTTACAGTAGACTATATAATTTTAAAAACTAATAATAGGATAATGCCTACCGGATTGGATGACATCAAGAAGTGAGGAACCAAAGGTAGGAGTCTTCTTGGTCTTGAGGTTGTCAAAGATTTCTTGGGTTAGGAATTTCTTTAAGAGGGATTTAGAGTCAGATTCTTTTAGTTTCTTGTAACCGGTTTCAAGTTTGTCCAAAACAGCAGCGTCAACCATGGTGGCTCTTCTGAAAAAAAAGACAAATACCAAGGTTTATGTAAGATGGGAGTTTCTTTAAAAATACATATATATATATTTAGTGTTCAGCAAACAAATATTTCAAGGTAGTTTTATCAAATTAATGTTTAGTGTTTATTCTTTTATATTGTTTACTGAACAACTACATATAGTACAGTAAAATAGTTGACACTCCTTTTTCTGTACTATTTTGAACATTTAAACCTTTAAGCAGAATGAGTGAAGCATTTGGACAAAAGCTTTAGTATTATTTTGCGAATCTTATTTTTCTTTTTTGATGAAAAGTACAAAAATCAATTGTATTAAACATATTTTTTTGTAAAGACATTACCCAACATTTGGCAAGGATATATGGAGTTAGTCTTTTTGATATTTATAGTTATATTTCTCCAGTAATAGATTTGAAAAATCTTTATTTTCACATAGGAGTGTGTTGATACTTTGCAGTATGCAGCCAGGTAATAAAATTGTATATCTGAAATGGTATTTCTTTTCACGTAAATGTTAGTGGAGATGCGTTGTTTGGTCATATTTTTATTTATGTACTTGTTGTCAATATTGTAATAATTGTACAATTGATCATACCCTGTATCCATTTTTTCGAAATATCTGCTGACTTGAACTACTAATATCAATAAATTGTTTTGAAGAAATTCTTAGCAGAATCGGTCCCTGGATTCATGTCTAAAACAGTTTTGGCTGCTTAGCTATTTCCATTTCAAATCATGTCCTATTTTTAGTAGTATCTATAAAGTAGAGGTGCCAAAATGTTCCAAGACTTGTATTAAAAAATTGAATTAGATTTATTGTTTTCTATATTTATTTATGTTTTGTTTTCTTAACCATTTATCTTTACGTAATGATTTTTGGGAAGTATCAAAATGACTAACTTTTCGGATAAAAGCGGGAGAAAAGGTACATTTATGTATGTAAAATGAAATTTATAAAACAGAAAATGATTAAAAAATTATATAGGAAAAAAAGGATTAAAACCAATAAGTATAAAATTAAATATATATATTTAATTCTATAAAAATATATTAGAGAGAATACTTATATAGGATGTCTTAAAAAACAGTGCATTTTTTAAAGGAGATTCAAGAATGCATTACGGACCATATTCATATTTTTTTCAGTGAAGTTCTGATGTTTAAATGCAGTTAAGGTTAAAGTATAGATAATGTACTTGAATGAACTTGAGTTCTTCCTTCTCTTCTAGTTTAAGATTCATGTTCGTGGAAAGTAATTTTATAAGACTTTTTTATTGCCCAGAATGCATTTTTATCACCCTTTTAGATTTTCAATGACACCCTATTAAATTAGTACCCTTTAGAAAACTATTAATGTGTACATGTTTAATAAAAAATCTAATGGATTTGACCGTTTTTTCTTGGAGTGTTTATTCTATTTTCGTTGCAAGGTTGTGATTTTTTTTTAATAATCTAGTTAGATACGTGTTTTTCGCAAATTGTTATATCTATTAACGTATTGATATGGCAACATTACTATCGTTAAATTATATAAAAATCAGTCGATTATAAATTAGAGGGACACACTGTTGTAAATCCCATCAATAAAATAAATTATATTTAAAATAAGAAGCTATATCCAAATCTTAAAAATAATAATCCTATGATTGATATATTCTTTATCTTTAGAAGGTGAGGTAAAACTAACCTCTTTTATTATCAAATTTGTTCGCTAATAATGATTAAACCCAATGATTACAATTTGGTGTTCATGATATAAAAATAAAAATGCACTTCTTCTTGAAAACGTAGATTTTAGCATCGTTTATTGAAAACATATTGAACTTTGACACAAATAAAATGATTTATTTCGTACCATGGGTGTAAAAACATGAAGGTAAAAAGAGTTAACTCTATAACCTGCTGCAGGAAAACTAAAATTTTCAAAATACATTACGAAATACATAAGCAATTTCAGAAAAAATATTCATTAACACAGCATTTAATATTTTTCCAGAGCTTATTCCTCTGTGGGTTGGACATTTTTTAAAAAACTGTTCCCCTAATTTCTAACACCTTGTAGGTAGGAGGTATTAAGACTTATCTAGATTAAAGTTCACTCTTTATATTTATAAAAAGGGGCTAGAAATTTTTGACCAGAACATCTTCCCGTATGCTGATTTTTGGAAATTTGATAAAAATAATAGTGTACCAAAAAAACTAATATGGGATAGCTTAAAAAGACGGGCAGTGAGTAGAAAATTAAGGAGCAACATAGAAGGTATATGCAACGACACAAAAAACTATGTTCGAACGGGAAATTCACAATCAGAAATATTTGAAACTAAAGAGTGTTTAAGAAAAGGAGAAGTGCTGAGTCAGACACTTTTTAACATAATAATGGATAATGTACTGAAGGAAATTAAGAACACAGTTAAGGAACTACCAATAGGTTATAGAAATATGGAACTTATAACAATAAGTGAGTGTGCTTTCGCGGATGACTTGGTAATATTTGCAAAAAATGGGAAGGACCTACAACGCAACCTAAAAATATGGAATAATGGCCTACAAAACAGAAACAGAAAAAATAAATACTGGAAAAATAAAAATAATGGGAATTAGAAAAGAAAAACAACATGTGATGGCGACAATAAATAACGAAAATATAGAAAAAGTAAATACGTTCAAATAATTAGATATACATATTCATGGGATGGATAGGAAGAATGAAACAGAAATAAACGAAAGAATCGAGAAAGCAACTTGCTTATACTACAGCCTGAACAACATATTTATAAGGAAAAACGAGGTATCAGTAAAATCAAAAATTAATGTTTATGAAACTATCTCTATATGGCAGCGAGAATTGGGTGCTAACAAGGTAACAGAAATCTAAAATACCTACGAGCAAATTAAAGGTATCACAAGGAGGGATAAAATAAGAAATGAAGTACTTACAGCAGAGCTGCAGGTAGAATCGATTTTAAAGACCATCGAGAAGCAATATTTAAAATTATTCGGACATATAATAAGGATGGAAGACTAGAGACAACGAAAACGAATGTGGCAAACAAAGACCCATGAAAAGAGACATAAGGAAAAAATGGAATGGTGTAGTGGCGCAATGGTGGAAAAATAATGGCAAGAGATAGAAAGAAATGGGCAAGATTTGTACATCAATAAAGAACACCTTTGGGTATAATAAGGTTTATCGATTATATGTATATATAAATAGTGGAGAGCTGGAACATCGTTAGTCCTATGGGCATATACAAAAATGATGCAATAATGTTTCCAATTGTTTGGATTCATGGGTTTATCAAGTTTCCTCAATCAAAAGGAATGTTTAGAGCGATGTTTCGAACTGCAAACAAAATGCATATATATTAAGCACATAAATTAATTACGTTTTATACAGAAAACAACTGATGTGCGAAATCAAATGATACCAAACAGACAATAATTGTTTACGTTTTGTTATAATGGTAATTCATATTTTTATGTTAAATAAACACTTGGATAAATTTAATAATTTGGTTCAATCATTAAAATATTCGCTTCAATATAAAATAATTAATTGATTCCACTCATTTGTGAGTACAGTTTTATTATTTTTATTTATATTTATTTCCCTATTAAGGGAATTTAATATTAATTTAGAGTTTAATTCATTTATAAGCAATATATTAAATAAGAAACAAACAAAAACACATATATAAAATTTAAATTTATTTTTGAAATAGTTACCTTTCATTTGTTTCATACAGATGTACAATAGAGGAAAATCAAAATTAATTTTAACCGAACGAAAGTATATATATATATATATATATATATACAGCGAGTTTGATAATCTCTTAAATAATAAAACAGGAAAACTCTATCGATCTGGTATCGATTTTGTTTTCCTGTTGCATTAACTAATAAATAATTTTCAATACAATTATTCAAATAAGAGATTATTATCTTTAATATAATGAATTACTTTTCTGCATTTATTATTCAAATTTAAATATCTATAATATTATTTAAAAATATTAATGTTATTTTAACTTTTCAAGGCATTATCTGTGAAAAAACCAGCTTATTTTTGGGATAATGGAAATTTAGTACATTTAGCTATTTAAAATTTGGTTGCTTAACTTATACCACTGAATGTTTTCATGAAATAATACATACAGGGTGATGAACTTATACTCTGAAGTTTAATATCTCCGTTATCTTGAGAAATAGGAAAGAATGTTTTAAATAAAATTTATAGATAGAGTCAAGATTCACATTTTAAAATTATTTCATAATATACAGGGTGTCATAAGGTCACAGCATATCAAAGTTATGTTATGTTATTTTTTATGAAATACCCTGTATATTATCTTGAATTTCAATTTCGCTTATTTTTCCTATTCCGACAATATAGGGTTTTACTAGATTCTACAGAGTACTTTGTAAGATATGGTGACTCTTAATGAAATTGTCTCCCTATATTATTTAAAATCAACACTTGAGACTTAATCTCTTAAGGCCAAAAGAATTTATTAGTAGTCTAGTTTAGCTGCAACTTACAACGATTTTGTATACATGGTGACCCAAAACTAACCCCTGTGTTTTATATTAGCTTCAAAAACCACTTAAAAATGAAGCTTGACTCTATCTATAATTTTTATTTAAAACATTCTTTCCTATTTCTCAAGACAACGGAGATATCAAACTTCGGAGTATAAGTTGATCACCCTGTATTTTGCTAACATATTTTTTTTCGGAAATCCACATTGTACATCGAACAGGAATAGTAAATCTAGTTTTTCATTATAAATTAAAGAATTTTATATTCTCTTAATGTAATATTCAGAAATCAGCATTAATAATAATAAATCAAAAAGTAAATAATACTTTTTCTTGGAAATTGGGACATGGTTTTATATCTAAAAACTTAAAATCTCATGGAAAATCATTTTTCAACTTTCAATAAAATATATTCGGTTTTGGTTTCAAAGACATGCTTTGAATATAAATGCTGATATGTTAATATTAAAACTAATTTACCCAAAAAACGACAAAATTTAGCATAGATTATGTAAAAATTGATGAATCACTACATAAATTAAATATGTAATTATTTTTCTGTTCGAACTGATTGCTTTTCATTATCTAAAAAATATTTTTCTACTATATTCTTTTTTAAAAGTCAACCATTTTCAATATAGAGAACGTTAACATTGAAAACATTGAAACAAAATATAGAACACACTGAATTTCTAAAGTTTTAAATGCATTTTACAATAAATATTTTAGATTTTCGGAATTTGTTTTTTTATTGGTGTACAGAATTTAAAGGCCAGTTTGTCAGGGGCTATTATGTCTAGGTACCGATTTACCTTTACAAAAATGAGCTGTAGAATATATTGAGTCTAGTAAGTACACCACTATAAAAATGAAAATTTAGGTTTTCGGAATGGAAATCACGTTCAAACATTGAAAAACAATTTCATTTTAATTTAAAGCTGAAAATGATTTTTATTTTTCAACTTCAGCGTCCTTTCATTAAAAACAGCAAAGTTTTGAAAATAAGTATACTAGCAAAATATTTATTATTTTATGAGTGTAATTAGTGGTATAATTTTGGTACATACATTTTTAATCTATATACATAAGCAAGATGCACAAATTCCAAAAAATCCCTCTAATAGATTTCTTATAAACTATTTTTTGTACTGATCTATAGTCTTTCTTTTCCTATATCACTCACGACTAGCTGTGCCTCTGTTTAAATTTAATATGTTATAATATTTTGGTCAACCCTGTAACTTTTATCTATAGAGGGCGGCGAATACAAAATATGTCTAAAAAACCCATTTTTTTTAAGTCACCAGTTTAGGGCAAATAAATCATTTTAGTGTTTGCACCATACGCTTTTAAGTAATTGCCCTTACTATATTTTAATCAATAGTTTAAAAAAGAATAATTGTCCTCTCAATCAGATAGCTGTGTTGTCATATCAGCGCATTGTTTCACTTGATTAAAAATACATATTTACTAAGACTCTAACCGTAGAACCAGTTTGAAAGGTTACGCATGATCTTTGAAAACATAACGTATGTTCGTGATGATGATAATGATGAAGAATGATGACATCTGCCCTAAAAGGAAAGAAATTTGATCATATTGTCACAGGATATTTACAAAACACCTATAAAGCGACGCTCACACGTGAGCGAGTATAAACGAGCGAACTCGAGTATATTCCTGCACGCGTGAGGTCAGCTTAACAACGATTGTACATCGAACAGTGTTTTACCTTCTCATTTGTCTTTTTCTAGAGTATCTACTCTCCATGTTGCTGGGATAATTAAACTCATATTCATTGAATAGGAGGCTATAGGAAATCCAGAATTCGTTATGGCTTATATTCAGTTTACATACCTCATTTTGTTACTCTCTGGATTTTATTTGAATGTTAATTTTACAAAAATTATAAGTTATCAAATGGAATAAACTTCATTCTAAAGGAGGTACAAGGTCGTTTACATTTATAAATTTATAAATTTATAAATTTTTTGAAAGTTTAATAAAAATAAAATATAGAAAAAAAGGAACTGCTGTGCTGTATCATAAATAAATATGTTTATTTATTGTTTAAAATTAAATGTTTTTTATTTTCATTATAACTGGAAACCAAAATTAGCAATTTAATAATTTTTTATTATATTATACTTTAAAAATGGGCCAATTAAATAAATGATATGAGTGGCGAAGAGCAAAAGGAGGTTTGTAGGATCTAAAATAATTATTTCTCATGTAGAATTATTAAATGGAATATTTGTTAATAATAATTACAAGGGAGAATATTAATTATAATGTTAAAATGAGCAACATAATGAGTTTTGTGTATAATACATTTATTTCAACATATAACAACGTATTTTTCAAGTGTTTAATAAAGATATTCGATTTTCGCTTTTAATCTATATCTAAAAATATTAACATTACATTGTGTTTCTAACTAATCTATAATGATTTATAGATTTTTATGAATGAATCTATAAATATTTTATTAGTATTATGACGTTAAAATTCCATAAAAATATGGGAAATTACCTTTATTAATTAATTTAATATATAAATAGATTTTTTCATTCTTTCTACTAAAATTCAAATATTTTAAATTTATTTTTATTACCAAATATTTTATTTTTTATATGTTGCTCATTAGTTTGCAGCTATAAACTATTGTTAGAGAAACAACACTAGAAAAATATGTTTTTAACATTTAAGTACAGTTTACGATAATTTACAGTTTGATTAGGTGATATATATATAAATATATATGATTTTAGAACTAAATATCACCGTATCACCCTGTACGTATACAAAAAACATAAAATATAATGATACAAAAGAGGGTGACATCTGACAAACATTCAGTGTAATAGAATAAAGTAGGTATAGAAAGAGATTAATGAAAACTCATTTAATTTGAATGGAATAAATACAAAGATTCCAATGTAAAGCTTATTTAAAAAAATGGAGGTTAACTAAACTTTGATTTAGTTATAGTCTAGGACGACTGGAAGTTACTAAAAAATCATAATATAGATGTAGTTCAGGCACCTTCATTACGGTTTAGTAAAACCTAAAATTTGTGCCTCCTTGTAGATAATTACTTAAGTGTTAGGCCTAAATACCGTCTATTTAGCTTGTATTTTGAATTTGTCCTTCTACGCGGAGCAAACATTTTAAAATGCAATGTATTTTTTGTAATCAATTAATCGTATAAAAAATTAATAAACTTGTAATGTTCGATATGTGAAAGAACAGGAAAAACCGACATTTTTTATTTTTTTGCATAAAATGTGATCTTTAAAATTCTAAATAAATAAAAATGTATATTCCCACAAAAATATTTTTTTTAGAAAATCTGTGCTTGTTCCAGAAAATCGTTGTCTCTAAATTTAAAATTAAAAATGACCTAAATCATTAATTAGGTTTAGTAAATTACATAAAATGAAAATACTTTAATCGCCACTGAATCTGCTTTTTGTTGACTCGTATTTTTGTTATTTTTATAGAAATCATATCATCAAACAAAGATCATTGCAACTTTTTTATTTATTTTATTCATTAAGATATAAAATTATTTCGTTTGCTTAAAAGCTTGGAGTAAGAGCTTTTTCTTGTAGAAGGCCTTCATAAAATAGGTAATTATAGTACTAGTATGATTGCATTAATAAAAATTATAATCAATAACAAAGTGTCTTCAATGGCACTTACTCGTTTCAAAGTATACAGTTTTATATTATTTTATGATTTCATAATATTTTCCTCCTTGAATATTTTACTAAACGTTTTAAAAAATGTTATATTACGGTTGATTGTGAAATGATCATTGAACGGACATTTTCATAAATGACAAATCAACATCAAAAATCCAAAGTGATCTAAAAATATAAATTACGATGGCAAGCTTGCGAAGATGATAACATTGTAATTAGGGATGGATAAGGGATTCATTTATCAAGGGAGGAGAGCAGGGATATTTAAAATGAAAGGGAAACACGCCCTTAAAAATAAAGGGCAGACTGGGTTCAAGAACCCTTTGGCCTTGTCTAGAACCGGCGTTTTGCATGTCCGAAAATGCCGGCCAATCTGACACAAGAGAAGCGTAAAAGTAATAGCGAAAATAATAAAAATATAATGCGTACTTTTGAGCTGATAGAAGACAGTAACATTTACAAAAAGCATTCGGCACATATCCAGGCGCACCCCATATCGTGCTATTGACCCATGCAAATAGACATCAACGGGATTATTTTGTACAAACCCTGTATTCTCCTGATTCTCTTTTTTACTTTCCTTGGATGCACAACCACCCATCTCTGTTTAGTTTAGTATCTAGCTAAATGGAAAAACACTTTAACACTACGTCTAAGAAATTCGAGGGACTTTTCGGCATGAGTGTTTTTGGCGACGCCCTTCGGTTATGCGTTTCTCAGACCTACGTAGCAACCCTTCTGAAGCCCTTTCGCTTTTCGCACCGGCTTTTCCCAGACTTTTCCGGCGGTCCGGTCTACAGACACTCCACCTACTACGAGGCGACGCTCGACTCTACCTAACTCGAATTCGACTCAAGTTTCAGCTACGAAGGCGCTGTTTTACACCCTCAATCGATACACGAACGCACTTTGCACGCGCCTGTTACCGACAAATCGAATTTTCCGCATGTCTTTACATCAGCGCATCTAGTGACATTTCACCAAGTCGCTAATTACAGACTTTTCACAATCCACTTAAGTCTTCTCAAAATGTCAATAAAATGTAGTTACTATGTTTAATTACAAATTATGCTACTTAACCACCAAAATTAATAGTAAAAAGTTCTAACTATAAAAGGCATGGAGTTTTGAATCAACTCAGGGTTTAAGATCAGTTTCATAGTATCCAAAATCAAAAAGTATAATTAAAATAAATACATTTCTATTGAGTCATAAGTAATGGTCCAAATTATAACTGTACGTTCAGAAAGCAAAAATAATAATATTTTACTTAACAACAATGTGTCTAAGATCTCTCTTTTCTGAGGTAAATATATTTTTGTTAATAAATCAGAAATTTTTCTATATACGTACAGACCTGAAAATTAAGGTAAGACTTTTTTTTGTAAGTTTTGGCAGTAGATTTGAGTTGACTCGTAGATGTCGCCACGCACGCCATTTTGAACAGAAGAAATCCGCCATAAATTTATTGTTTCTCCTTAATTTACAACTTAAATATTTTATTTTAAAAATCTTACCCCTTCGTATAAAAAGTTTATACTTTTTGATCTTCAAAACATTGTTTTCAGGTTATTTGAAAGTTGTTAATTGCTAATCCAGTGTTGTCATAGAGCTGGATGGCCTCAACATTCACGTGACGATAACTTTAAATGGAAATTTTATTTGTTAAAATAAATTCCACAATTGAGTTGTTTATCTCTTTATCCTGCGTTGATAGTATAACTTGAATACTAGTGGGAAAATGACAATTTCATTCTTTCAGTTTGTCAATAAAGTTTCCTGGATACACATATTCTTGAAATATTATTTATTATCTAACATTAACTTGACTACTGCAAATATTTTTAACATAGACACAACCACGTCTTTAACCGTTTACTTAAGGATAATGTGACTTTAAAAAATGTGGCGTTTTTATTTTTAAATGAATATGCTGCATCTTAAATTCTATTCTATAAAGCGTCACTTTTATTTGTAGTTTTAGAATAAATCATAGATTTCATGTAACCCTATGCACGTAAAAATCCAGTGGATTAAATTCAGGGCCGCGAGGATTTAAACTTCCTTGATTTCTTTTTTTAAGAATATTTAATAAGTTTAGTGTACGCTATTCCTGTAAACAGCTTTCGTGATACTTAAGTTTAAAAGTTTTTGACCGTGAAATTAATTACATTATGGTTTGGTTTTGTTTCAATCCGCTTATATGCCTCTTCCATCTCCCCTCCTCTATCGGAGTCTGAGAAAAATATAAGAACCTTCTTCACTCAATGATTATTTTAGTGTTTTATCTATTTTTCAGAAATCTAAAGTTAAGTAGTTACTTATTGTTCTTTATGACATTCCTTACATTTAATGCAGTTGTTCTTTTATAGATCAACTTTTCACTTATTTGCTTAAACTCATGTTTTTATTTTTGTTTCCAAATGGAACACCTTATATTTTAAATCTTCGTGAGAAAATAATTTTTAAATATTTTTTGATTTGTAAGGTATTCCCTATTACTTATATTAACTTGGTACGAATATTAACAATGCAACCTAAAGTTTTTGTATCTTGTAAGAATTGGTTATGAATTCTGTATATCGTTTGCCAACTCATCTTTTAGTGTAGTTAGTGTTCTGATTATTAATATGAATGTCGTTAAATTGTTGATATTTTTCGGTAAAACATAAAAGTGATTTGATTAATATGAATTATGAATTAGTCGATATTATCTGGATACTAAAAAATTAGTTACTAATCTTAAGAGTTAATCAGGAAGATTTCCAAGGAGTTTTTAATGCATTCACTCAATATCCAGCTCATATTAACTAATTTCTGTGATGAGCAAAATTTCTATTTTTCAAATTAAGTTTTCTGTTTTAATAGAACAAACCCCAAATAGTACTTATAATACCAAATAATTAGATGATATTCACAATGATACTGCTTTTAGATCAACTGTCATACAATTTGCCCATATTTCAGTTTTCATTTTTAAAATTACAAATAATTGAATAGCTGTAATAATATGTATAAGGAGCCCTCTACAGAACTAAAAGTATTTTGAATGATTTTTTCAGATTCCATAAAATATAGAAAGAAAACCATGAAAACTAACACATTCCGAATAAACGAAATAAATAATAAGAACGCCTTGTTAATTCTGACTCTGGGATAATTTTAGTATTGTAAAATAGTTACATTAAGAAATGATTTTTTCGCACAACTTAAAATTTAAAATTTATTGAATTTTTAAAAACTGCTCTTCAGAACATTTGATTTTATTGAAGTGATACCTAATAGCCTTATGTACATTTGTACAAAGGTTTTTTTTAATTTGCGAATTAAAGAAATATGGTTTCTTAGTTGGAAAATATATGTCGAGAAATTTAATTGAAACTAAAAATTTTCTCGGAAAATAAAAATAAATGCGTTTAATTTGAATATTAGTATAGAAAGTGCAGATATATTTTTATCGATTTTATACATAAGTTATGCTTTTGTATATGACGTATAATAACCTAATTTAAGGAAACAGAAAGCTCTGAAAATTAAATAAAATAACAGACCCATCCTATATTACTTTTAATCGATTGAAATATGTATTTTATCAATTCACAAGTTCTTTGATACATGTTGGCACTTTAAATATGAGCAACTTGATCAATTTCAATGAATTATTAAAGGTTATTTTATATGGAAGTATTTTACTTGAAATAGAAAAATCATTAAAGTATATTTTGCTTAATATATTTTATGGATTATCAGATACAGGATATTTAATGGATTTTACCTAAAACTTAATTATCGCTCGATAAAAATTTGACAGATATTATTCATTATTACAAAAAACAAATTCAATAATAATAATTAAAGTGAAAAGAGACTTAGATTAGGCTATTTTATAATACGATAATCTAGTTGTTTGTTTAAAAATTATTAGAAACAATCAAAACTTCAATATCTTTACCATACAATTGCTTTTAATTTCATAAGGTTAAATGTATTAATGACGACTATAGTGCTTCCATTATTGATGCAAAGTGACTAACCGTTCGTTTGGCCTGTTGTATACTGAAATACTACAAGGAGGTATTAATAATTTCACGTATAAAGCTACAGGCTATAAGAATTTATTTCCACGCGAACGAACCTGAGGACCAAGTTGCTACCGATGCGAATGTCATAATGGGGATGATTATGGAACACACGGCAAAGACTCACAAGGAAAAACTACAGAGGCAACAAAGCTTCACCCTAAGAATGGCACCTTGGTATATTTGGAATAACCAAATATACAGCGAAACAGAGGCCGCACCACTACTAAAGGTGATGACGGACAAAGCGAGAGAGCTCTTCGAGGAGTTGCAAGACCATCCAAACTAGGAACTAAGGGAACTAGTGGAATACACCAGAGAGGGCTACAAGAGGCAAGCAAGACCCAGGAACCAAATAGAAGAGGACGAAGAACAGGACCAAGACCAATAAGATGAAAGGAAAACCAAGAAGGAGGACAAAAACTTGAAGAATCACACACCGCTAAGAAGAGGATACAACCAAGAGAAGAAAAGTGCGCAAGGGGACAACGAGGGAAGACCAAGGGAGAAAAGCGCTATCCGCTACCCCTAGACAAAAAAGGTAGGACAGGTTGTATCACCCCACTAAATCCCTGGGGAAGAGGGAAGAATGTGGACGAATGTATCAGAGTGTGAATGCGAGAGGACTTGCCTGGAGACAGGAGGTGGTGGAATGGGTTCCCCATCTTCTAGATCAGTAAACCAGATATGGAAGATAGGAGACCCGGGTTTGTAAGTTTCCTTCATTGTTTGTATTATGTTATCTCTTTTTATTGTAATTTCAGACCTGAAGATGGCTTTATAAGCCGAAACTAGTCGTCATTAATGTATTTAACCTTATGAAATTAAAACCAATTTTGTGGAAAAGATGTTGAAGTTTTGATTCTTTCTAATCCCCAATACCACATTTGAGAAAATGCATGATCTTTATCAACTTAAATATTATTTTAGAATAAAATGTATAACAAAAAGTAATAGAATTATTGATCATACATATTATTTTAAATTTATATTGATTAGCCAGCACAAAGCTATAATTCATTAAATGAAATAATACTCAATCAATGAGATTAGTAGCAGCAAAGAATAATATTAAAACAGCTTAATCTAACTTCATATTTTTTTAAATATTTTGCTCTTCCAAGGCATCATCTATGTTTATAACATGAGTTAATCTCTTTATTTAATTTAAATGTCGTCCAAAGAAAAAATCAACGGGATTAAAATCAAGTGACTGTTTTGTTCAGTTTTGAGATCCACCTCGACCTATTTGTCTACATATTAGGAAAATGTTCATTAAAAAAGTCGTTTACCATAATTCTAAAATATGGCAGGGTGCTCCCGCTTAAAAAAAACGTGCCCCCAACATTTTATGGGACATTAAAATGTCTCCTATAAGTAAATCATCTTACGCTGTATTGCTTGGAATATCACCCAAATTAAAATAATATATTCAATTTCTTGCTGTACTTTATTAAAGACAATTACATAAAGCTAATCACGTAATAATATTTAAACTCAAGATTTTAAAATTTTCCCTTGCCGGAATATTTTTTAATAATTTTCAAACTAATTTCAGATGTGCATTCGTAGGTCTGACAAAGTGATTAAGGGCTGCCACAAAATTCTTCATTATTTATATAAAACTAAACATGTCTATCATTAATTATAAATAATATTTTAGATTATGTAAAATATTTTTTCTACTCCCACTTTTGTTTAAATTAATAGCTACTTTATTTATGTATTGATTGTAAATGAGTATTTATTATTCAATGATTTTGCAGTAAATAAAAGTTACGCGTTATGTAATGTTCAAGTTGGGGATGTTTAACGAAAATAATATAGTTAGCTATGATTCCTATGATTAACAATTTTGATCAAATTTTAGTTGTATTATTTATATATTTTTCTATATGTGGACGTAGAAAAACTATAATAAATAATCATGGAATAATATCGTTCACTTTTGTAAATTGCAAATTTAGGATTTCTAGCTGCCGAGTTAAAATATCGTATCTATTGACGTATTTTATATATTTTTTATAAGCACACTCAAGTTTTAAACGGTTTTTATTCCCATTGAAGTTAATTGAATTAGTTGCAGTTGAAGCAATTGTATTTGAATGTTCAAAAAATGTATTTTGCTGAAAAAATTAGGTGTAATAAAAATTATAGAAAGTTATTAAGTCCTTCAGAAGAACTAACTAGTTTAGTCCAAATACTACACTAAATAATTTAAACATTCTCACCGTCAACCAAATTGTAATTTTAGAGATCGAATTTGACAAGTGACTCATCTCGAAAGGGCTCATTAAACATATAGAAGATAATTGATTAGGTAGGCTCAACATCTTAAAAAGCTTATCATACCGCCAATGGGGAGCTGAAAAGGAAATATCACTGAGAGTTTACATATCACTATCTAACTCTTTACATTTCAGCTACTAAAACAGACTTCAGGCTTCTTAACACTGTTCAAAATGTACCTCTAAGTATTTGCTTAGGAGCGTTCCAAGGTGGACAGTTTATGTTGCGAAGCCAATGGCTAAGAAGATAACTACTCCTCTTTTCATGTTGCTCCAGAGTATCTGCAAACCCACTAAATCCATGCTATACAGATATACACAACAGGAACATAAACTTTGTTATAATTAAAAGATTCCAACCAGTGAGTTATGATTTGTCACCACTTCTTTCTAATATATACCTCAAACAGACGATAACTATTACTCGCTCCTCCACCGCCAAATATATATATACTCTCTCTTAAACAACTGCGTCCTCAAAGTCCATAACCCAAGATGATAAAAAAATTGCAATATACATTGGTACTCTTGCCTCGATCAAGTCCTTCCAAAGCTTTTACAACTCTCACCCCTTCGTATCCATGAACGTCAAATAACTCTCCTGTGAAGGAGCAACCATAACTTAATTCTGGGTTAATTCACATGTCGCCATTATCGGGAACGAGGTAACAGATTGTACAGCAAAAAAAGCATCAACATCCAATCTCGTTTCACCTTCCTTCATTATCAAGAATGGATAAAATAACTATTCGAAGATTACGAATTGGAGAAATACTATACACAGCTACATAATGACCTCTCAACCTCCTCCTTTGTGTCATTACTGTACAGTGCCTTATCTGTCAAACACCTTCTCACAGAATGGCAGCCGTACTTCGTAAAAGAAGACAGTTTGGACTTTCACCCTGGCAGAACTCCTTAACTCACCAGACTAGATACATAAAGTTTTTGGATATTTAAAAGACATTAACTTGATTTCCAAAATCTAATAAATTCTATTTCTCTATTAACTAGTAGCTCTACACTTTAATGTATAAAAGTATTTATATTGTATTGGTTACTTTTATTCAATATTTTTTGTCCCTCAAAATGTCCACATTTTGACATGATAATTAATAAATTTCGAGAGTTTTACAAAAGACAATGATTTTCAGCGGGACTCTATGATAATTCAAAAATGTATTTGTTGGTCAATGGAAACGTACGCATAGAGACATGAAAAATTTAAATCGATTTTTCGTGAAAACGGTTCGTCGTAAAAATTTCAGATAAGAGTATCATTTTTTATAAAAATGTCAAGATTTGTTAAATATCATGTCAGAATGGCGACATTTTCAGAGAAAAAAAATGGTGAATAAAAATATCGAATACTCTATTCAAACGAGCCGCTTATGACAACATTTAAAAAATGGACGTCATTTAATTGGACACAATACAAGAAATAAATATACCAAATGTTGTCACTTAAAAGAAATGTGTTTTGAAGTCATTTTAATTAAATCGATGTTAGGGCTCCATTTTTAAAGAGCTCTAGCTGCCTTAGGAAGCATTTTTGCATAAGGTGTTTGCGTCAAATCGACATAAAATGAGTTCTGTGAAGTGATTTTATGGCCAGCCTGTACATGTATCAGAAAAAAATAGAAATAATAATTAAGCATGAAACTAAATTCAAGGAACATGACCAGAAAAGAGAAGATAGATTAGGCAGAAATAAAAGTAGAGGACAATTCCCTTTAGTTAGATATTTAGAAATTGAGAAGTGAAATGGACAAAAAACATAGAAATAGCACAAATAATATAATTAAGTAGCTTAATATTATGAAGTAAAAAAAGTAAGAAAAAGAAATACGTAGATAACGAAATTATTAACGAAGAAGGTGTGTAAAACAACTAAAGTAAAGAAATACCTTAGAATGAATATAAATATAAAGAATGGTCCAAATGAAAGGAATAAATTCATTATTTTGTAAATCCGCGATCTTAGGGGAAAATTCTGAAACCCGTCGATTTTTATATTTAAATGGGCGCACCGTCAGATCACCCTTTTATTTTTGACATCATCTCTGTGAGCGTGATGTCGTCATCAATAAACTGTTTAAATAGATATATCAATACATCAATTGAAATGTCTTTTAAATATCTATTCACCCATATCAATTATGTCTAAGTAAAAGTAGTATTAATTACATTCGAACAGATTTATTATTTAATTTATTAAGTATTGTTATGACATTCAACATAATTGTTATTGTCAAGTGGTTAATGATATTGTAGTAGACGAAATCAAAAACTTTTTGACTCTTTTATGAACACGAAGCTGACTGAAATGGAAAGAATTGAAATTCTAATATTAATTGGTTGTGGAGATAAAACACGTACGCCGAAAGAAGTATATACGTTATTCAATAATAAATATCCCAACCGAGAACCAATTACACATTCCACAGTAAGCAAAATTTTGAAAAAATTTAGAGAAACGGGTCATCTAAAAGTCCTCCCTAAAGTTAGTAGAAAACAAATATCTGAAAACAAGAAACTAGATGTTCTGCTAACCTTTGAAGATAATCCCCATACCAGTTTACGGCAAGTAGCGTTAGACAATGAGGTTGGCCATCAAACAGTTCTTAGAACGCTAAAAAAAGAGAAGTTGCATCCCTATAAAGTAAATTTAGTGCAGGAGACTATGGAAGAAGATTTTGATAGACGAGTTGAATTTTGTAATATAGAAAATAAAAAAGTGATTTGACGAAGCGCCCATTTAAAAATAAAAATCGACGGGTTTCAGGATTTTCCCCTAAAATCGCTGAGTTACAAAATAATGAATTTATTCCTTTCATTTGGACCATACTGTATTAGAAGTTGGACAACATGTACGACCCAAAATTAGATTAAAATAGTAAATAATAGCATCAATATAATGAGAATAACTAATTGGAATAAGCGAGGAAGTGCGTAATACAATACAATTACTTGTAAAAATAAAAGCAAAAGTATTACTGGATAATTTTTTACGTTGACGTATTGCGATTCACGATAACCCTTTTGATAAAATGTCAAATTTTAGGGAAATAAGTGATTACGAATCTATTTGCTTCAGTGTAAAAGTTGAATCTTTATTTCTACGTGATTATCGAGGTGTTCACATTGACAAACAAGCTTACTCAGCTCCTTATCGGAAGTTTTATAGGTTGATAATGCCGTAATTCTCGAAATGTATCAACAAAATTTACTAGTGCAATATATTTCTTATTGTTTATTGATTAGAATAAACGGCTGTGTTTTAAGTATGTCGTTAAATTTTCATTGTATTTTTTTTTGATCGCCATTCAGATTGTCGTGATTAGTCGTAAAACATAATTTATGGTTAATTTGATATTCAATCTCAATAACGACATCGTTCAAAAGGATCAATTATTAAATTCTCGAGAATTTGGTTTTCGTTTACTCTTTAATTAATCATTTTTGAAACAAATTTGATATTTTCGAAATTAATCATTCACAGCCAATCAAAAAAATAAATTATTTAATTACTGCCGGGAGTAAAGTACTAATATTACGCACTCTCTCCAAAGCGTAAAATTGGATATTAAATACTAGATTTTTACAATGGCAAGAAAAAGTAATTTTTTTAGTTTAATGTAGGCTAGCCGAAATGAGCGATTTTATGTGTTAAAATACATTTGACTCTAGTATTAAATTGTGTAGACAAGCTCAGCCAGTACATTATTTTGACGTTTCGCTAAATGCTACCAAAAAAAATACAACCTACAAGGCAGATTTATGCTTGTTTTATTGTTTCACTCTATGCACTAGTATTTACTTAAATTAGCACGAGTGTGTAAAATTAGATTTTTTTACGACTTGGAAACCATTCAGTCAAAACACTTTACATATATATTGTATACAATATGTTTTCTATTCATAAAACTAGAGTTGCATACATTAAATTATTGTTTGTGTATTCTTTTTTCTCCTTAGTGGTGTTAGATTTATTTCACGACAAATTTATCTATAGGTATTACTGCTTCCCGAACACCGTGTCTTTGATGAGATTTTGCTTAACGTTTCGCCTTTTGTCATAAGAGGCTACTTTAGGAGGTGATATGTGCACCGTAACTCAATTATCAACGTAGCTAGAGGCAATCACTCTCAAAAATGACGCGGACGTCTGGAAGTAAAAATTCTCTGATTAACTCTGGCCGTTGAAGACAATGAACTTCAGAGGTACCTGTGGTACTGTGTTGCCCAGCTAATACTGAGTTATTTAGTTTTACAGCTCTGATGAAGGTGGCTAATAATGAACGAAACGTCGAATCCTTTTTTGTGTTTTTGTCTACAGTGTATAACTTCTCTTTTTTTTTTCTATTGAGCGTTATTTTAAAATATTAGTATTAGTAATGAAAAAATGTATATTATTGCCTCAAGTATTCTACTATAAGCAAAACATAAAACCAGATACTTCATTTTATTGTTGAAAAACCGTGTTTTGGAGTATCATGCGGATTTCTCATATATCTAAATGTATTTCAAGTGACGAGAAAAATCTGAAACCTGTCCTAGATGTCCCAATTTTTCTCAATTTACATTTAAATTGTTTTATAATCCATTTAAAAGAGTTCAGGTTTCATTGCTGCCAGGGAGTTGTCTTTATAGCGAGTACTCGAATTTTCTGTCTCTATTTTTTATACAGGGTGTGTCAAATCGAGAGAATAATATTACCCATATCTAGAAAAATAATTCTAAATGAAACCTGAAATTTAATTTACAGGTGTTTGTCACTAGAGTCTGTTCAATAAAACTTCTTCGAACTTCCGGTTACTTTCGATTACATTGTCAAATATTAATTTTCAATAAACATAAATTCTTGATTTTTTTTTTTCGAAAACCATGACTTTACTTAAACTCCGATATAGCTACTAACTTTAAATTGTTCGCAGAGATTATTATGATATTGTTTTACAAGTAACGTAAATTAGATGCTCACATTTTCAGTTCTTAATAATCCATAATCGCCCTTTAATTTATTACGTTATCTGAAATGTTTTTTATTCTATTTGGATCCCTATTAGAATACCCAAAGTTTCGCATTTCTGAGTTATTTCGAGAATTCTTAAAATTGAAAATGAAAATTAACAAAGTAGGTTTCCATAGCAAATTGGTTTGAATTTTTCACTGAAACTAAAAATTGTACCTTTTATTTGAATTAAAAAAATCGGTCCGGAAGTATTTCTATTATAGAACTTAGCAAAAAATCATGTCAATGAATTTTTAAATTTCTATTAGCATTACTTTTCTAGATATGGGTAAAGGGACCTCGACCACGCTGTATAAAAGTACACTATTTTTGCGATTTTAAACAAAAAAAAAAAGAAATGTAAATCTTAGTAAATAGCGCATATTACTATCATGGGCAGCTTTTTAGTCATACAAGGACTGACAGAGAATCGGGAAAATAAATAGATCAGGAATAATAAATCTTAGGTGTTTGGAAACAAAATAAAAAACTAACACCAGAAATGAGAAAAAATCCAATCAACAATTTATTGAATCTATTTTAATGTTTGCCCAACACAAAATTCTAGCTGTATCAATAGAAAAAATGTTATGGTCCAAAATTATCGAGCAATACTTCTAGGGGTGATAGTTCACTTAAAAATAAAGGTACCATTTTATATACACTTTATTCGAAAGCTTAATAATAAGAGAGACACAAGCCTCTAAAGTTGTATAAGATTTTTTTTTTAAATATGTATCTTGAAAATGACAAAAAAATTCAAGTATGCCTTGAACGCTATTTACGTATGTATATCCTAAAAAATTTTCTTGAAAAGTTACTCTAGATGTATCATCCCAAAATTGATCATTTTTAAGAAATTAAAACTCAAATTTTATACAATTTAAGAGGCCTGTATTTCTCTTATTATTGAGCTTTCGAAGAAGTGTGTATAAAAAGATACCTTTATTTTTAGGTGAACTATCACTCCTAAAAGTATTGCTCGACAATTTTGGACCCCTCTGTATATATATATATAGTACTATTTTAATAGTGTTTTAAGTAGTTTAGATGATAAACTGACGATTTTGGTACATACGATATTGTGTAAACAAATACAAATTAATGTTTAAAATTAAACTTCCACCAGAAATTAAGCGTCGCTGTGATCTCATTATTAAATCCTATTTGTATCAAATCAAATCACATAATTTTATTAAGAATTTATTGAATATAAAAAAACTCAAGTTTTTCGTATTACTTTGGTAAACAATATTCACTACAATCTAAGAACGCATTAATTTAAAAAAAATAAGGTAAACATAAATTTAACTTTCTAATTGACTAGGTGTTTAAACAATTACATAAATTGAACTTATTTTTCTAAAATTCATACATTTTTCGTAACACTTGCTACTGATATGGAAGTATATATATACAAAAACTACTCCTTAATCAAAAGGGGTGAAATGATTAATAATATAATATTAAGTATTTTAATGCAAAGCTTCTTTGACTAGAATTTGAAATTTACATTTCATTTCAAAATATTTTTTTATACAAGGCCTGTATCTCCATTATCATTGAGTTTTCGAAAACAGTTTAAAAAGGTACCTATATTTTTGTGTGAACTGTCATCCCTAGAAGTATTGCTCGACAATTTTGGACCACCCTGTATACAAATCTTGTGTAAAGTGATTATTGTCATTCATTGTGAAAAAAGTCTGCCTTATAAACTTACATAAATAAATATTTTCAATAATAATACATTTTTACTTTCGATATACAAAATTGTACAGTAACGAAAACTACACATTCATTCGGAATTTTATGACTTAAAAAAACCCATCTAAATAACTGCGTCATATTTTCGAAAAATGAAATTTTTTCATTGAAAAGAAATATTAGAGATACTTGTAAAAATATTTGATCATAATTTTATGCAGTATTACGAATTCCGAAATAGGAACAATTTTATTAGATTTAAAAAATCAAAAAACATTTTAAAACTATTTGTTAAACTGGATTTGCAACACTCCGTCGTTTTGTGAGTTGTTCGATCTTACATAAGATTGCATTTAAAGGCAGTATTCAATGGCTTTCAAAGAGGAATAAAAACTGTCACTTTATAATTTTGTGTTAAAAGAAATTTTGAAAGAAAAATAAATGATAACTGGGAGACCGCAGATTTATTAAATTAATTATAATTACCTTATACGTTCCTTCGCCACTCTTTCAAAAATTTCCAACGTGCACCCACGAAGATAGCTACTAATCATTAAATAATTGAATATATATGTTCATGATTTTTTTTGCTAAGTGTTAATGTCATCATTTGATTTGATAAATTTTTTATTAGATAATTTTCACAAGTATCTCCTTTCAAATTCAATTAAATATGATATGCGTTTGTGCTTAGTAATTGTACCCGATTAAAATTCAAGTGCTTTTTATAGATTAGTATCAAATAAGTAAGTAAATAAAATTGAATGAAATGAAATAAATGTCGAATTTTTGAGGAAGATTTAGATCTTTTTCAAAAACTAGTAATATTTAATTTAAAGAAATATTAATATTTCTCAAAAAAGTTATAAAATGATCATTTCTCGAAATATGGTTTAACATTTTTCCATGTAACACCTTTCCGTTGGTCTTAACATAATAATTTTATTTATTTCATTGTAAAGAGTAGGATCCTAAATAAATCACCCTAGTAAAGCATTTGTTTAAAAATTAAACCAATAGGATACACCTCAGATCCGTCGGATTAAGTAATCATATTTTATTCTTATATAATCTGAGAACTTTACTACACTTGTTCTAAAGAGAATGGTCAAAAACCTAATAGTAACCACTAGGAAATTAGCTACATTAAACATTTACCTTTAAGGGGTTATAGTTCCTATGTAAATCGAAGAAAACAACATTTTAAAACACCAATCATCAAATTTAATTGGTTATGAAGATTATTTTTACCCAAAAATGTAGTAATGATGTGCCATGCAACATTTGCTACATCCTACTGAACTAGAAATCTCGGTCGCTATGCGAAATTCTCTTACCCTAGGTCAAATCTGACACAGTTTCCCATGACCGTGAATCGTAAGGCCCAATCAATATCGTCATAATTATACTGAAACCTGAAAAAAGCGCAAATAACCCTAATCCTATTAATACCTCACTCCGATTCAGATTTAGAACACAGACACAGAGTTACGTAACAGTGGTTGAGTTATTTCAGGTTCTTCAATGCACGAAGCGAAAAAATACTAATAGATTTATTATAACAAGTTTAAACATCCAATTGTCAAAACAAACAGTTTCTCAGCCTGCAATCACTGTATTTTTAACTAAGTTTGGCAAGTTAATGTTTAGAATGTGTTTTAAAAATGTTAAAATTCTAATTCTAATTAGCCGGTGGAAAACAACAACTGAAAATTTGAAACTTGTTATTTGAACTGAATGGAAAATAAAGCCAAAAAATAGTTTATTAATTTGTTCGAATTTTATCATTTTCAAAAATTGCAAAAAATTATATTTTGATGAGGCTGGGGTACGCCGTTGTTACTAACTTTTGTTTCGGATGAAAACATTTATTTTATGGCAATGGTACATTATTATATAACTACTTTTATTTGTATTTCTGTAATTAATCAACAGTATTCTAAAACAATTTAAACATCTAATTTAACCGAAGCCAAGTGCAAAATGAATTTCTTGAATATTAAAATATGAATTCATTTCTGTACAAATTAAAATAAATTAAAATAAATGATTAATATTTGGATGTTCGCAAAGAAATGAATTATTATTTTTTGAAGAACTTAATTAAATGAAAGTATTTTTTGGTTCAACTGCAATGTAAGTGTACATATGCGTTTTTTAGTCCACAAATAAATAAAATTGACGTCTCAGCACTTAACCAATATAGCAATTTAACGTCTGAATCACCGTTTAAATTTCCTGAGCACTTAAATTAAATAATTGTTAGTGGTTTCCGTATAAAACTAAGGGGAATTGATTGGTGTCACGTCTCAGTTACGTAACTAAAGTTTCGATTTAAAAGTTCTATTTTCTACCTAAAAATTTTAATAATGCCAGGAATTTTGTTTTAAAATTTGAAAATGAACCTTCGTGAATTTTCATTTATGATGAAATAAATAATTTTTTTATGAAAATAATTGTTAAAAGCTAATATTTCATTAAAAAGCTTAAGCTGCATTACTAAAAACATAGCAATTAATAATATCAACTGACAAAAAGATTAAATACAACTACTTGCTCACTTTTTGAAAGCTGTAAAATATTGAAAACTTCTCTGGGAAATTGAAAATATATTAAAACGAATTTTCGAAAGCATTAACTCACAGCTGAAAGTTGTAAATCATAAAGCATAAATGCAAAACTAGAAAATAAAATTTTCTACCTTGATGCGGCGTTCTCGGGAAAGAATCTTCAACTGATCGTTTCCAAACACTTCGGCAAAGCGTGAACCAACAGTGAAAATTCCTGATGTCGAAGATCTTTCCAAAGGTTCCCCCACCATTACGATGGTTTCCGCGCGCGGGCCAATGACAGGCCCGTACGTATTTCATTTTCGCTCAAATCCTCAAATCACATTTCAAAAACTAAAATGCACAGCCTATGACGAATATAATTCGCGAGTCTATTAAAAATAGATACGTGACAATGTATACCGGTTATCTACAGATGACATTTTATGTTTTGCTCGAACAGGTAATATTATCTATGAAAATTATATTTATCAAATATCGGGCACTTAGACTTATTTTGCTACTTTTAAATATTTAAATATATCAGTTTTATGCGATAGGTACTTAAATATTTTTCCTAATCTATAATATAATAATAATCTATAATGGTTGTTATGTAGCCAAAAATGTAGATAGATTTTTGCATTTTTCATTGTTTTTTACAATACGTATATAAAAGTAACAAAAATTTATATTTTGCAAAATTTTGCTAGAATATTCATTTAAAACAATTATAAATGAATTGTGGCTTAACATTAGCTGCAAAGTGTCCAAAACCAACAACTATATGAATTGCATTATTTTCGGACAATATAATTAGATTCCAGAAATCTGAACATTTAAAATAAATAAATCTATATGAACCGAATACATTTTCTGGCCAGAAAACGTGTTGTAAACTGTAAAAAAAATTTAAATATGGAATGTATAATTGTTGATCACTAGTAATAAATACAAAAACTCCAATTATATTATGATAAATTAGAAATACTAAAATTAGATTTCAAAAGTCTTATCTTATTTGAGGATTATACGAGGATGGGTTGATTAATTCGTGGCTAACAAAGAAAACAATAATTTATCCCATGTCTGTAGGTAGATTCTGGCAACTCTTCAAAATAACCGTTTGTCGCTTCAATCGCTTCCAAGTTTGTAACATATTTCTATCCCGCATTAAGTTTCTTCAAGTTGGGGAATAGGCTGAAGTCCGACTGGACCAAATCAGGGTAGTAGGGTCCGTGAGATACCAGTTCAAAGCCCATCCCATTAATTTTAATCATGGCGATAACCCACTTGTGGTATGGTGCATTGTCCTGATGAAACAAGATTTTCTTTGTGGTAGAGCTGTTCTAGTAGATTAGCGTAGTATTCGCTGTTTATTGCTTTTCCTTTTTTGAAGGTAGTCAACCAAACGAATTCGTTTTGCATCCCAGAAAACCGTTGCCATCACCTTTTCGGCTGAAAAAACTGTATTCGCCTTTTTCAGAGCCGGTTCATTCTTTGCTGTCCATTGTTTGGATTGCTGTTTGGTCTCTGGTGTATAATTGTGTATCCAAGTTTCATCCACTGTTATGAATCGGCGTACAGAATCTGTTGGATTGTACTAAAACAGCTCCAAACATAGCTCAAATGTGATTTTTCGGGTGAGCTTTTGTTCAGGGGTAAGGAGTCGCGGCACCCATCTAGCCGATTTTTTTCTTATGCCCACAACTTCATGACTAATATGATGTATCCGCTCTTTTGAAATCCCCATACTCTTTGCTATCTCTTCCAACTTTAATCTACTGTTCTGTGGACTTTCTCGACCATTTTACTATGCCATGTCCTACTATGGTAGGCCGCCAATTAATCAACCCAAATTTAAAAATGTAACATATAAATTTAATGTATAAGTAAATAATTTTGAATACTATTTTGTGTTTGTTTTGTTTTAATCGGTCTCTGTGTAGATTCCTCTTCCCAACTCCTATCGGACCTAAGAAACATACGAGAACCTTCTTCTCTCAAATGGTATTTTATCTACTTTTTCAGAATTTTAAAATTAAGTAGTTCCTTATTGTTCTTTATGACATTCCTGACGTTTAACTCAGTTGTTCTTTCATAGATGAACTTTTCACTTCCTTTTGTTTTATATACTGAGTTAGCATAAACTCATGTTTTTCTTTGTTTCCAAATGGAACAACCTGTATTTTATATCTTCATGAGGAAAATACTTTATAAATATTTTTTGATTTGTAAAGTATTCTCTATTACTTATATTAAGTTGGTATAAATATTAAGAATGGAATCTAAGTATCTTGTTTAGGATTAGTTATGAATTCTGTATATCGTTTGCTAACTTATATTTTGGTGTAGTTAGTGTTCTGATTATTAATATGAATGACGTTAAATTGTTGATATTTTTTGGTAAAACATAAAATTGATTTGATTAATATGAATTATGAATTATGAGCATTAGTTTTGGGACAACAAATAGAAGTAACCAAATGTCAAATAATAGCAACAAATATACAGATTATATTGAAAACTCATTAGTAATGAAAGAATCTCTTCAGATCTTTTGATATTATTAAAGTTGTAATAGTTTTATCTTTTCCAAAATAACTGTTTTGCAAATATTGATCTACATTTATTAATTTTAGTAATAAAGTTTTCATATCTTTTTAAAAAGTATTATATTTTGTAGATGTTTCTGAGTAATAGTGCTTTGATGTTTTCTTAATTGAGGCAATTCGATTTACTTATATTTCAAGAAACTCAATTACGATTAAACATTTTTCCATAAACTAATAATACAAGAAAAGCGTTTATATGAATTCTAAATTATTACTTTTTAAGAAAATGGGTTTTAAAAATTCGTTTAGGGCTTAGATTTTTCATAATCTATAATGTATACATTTCATTCAAAGTATTTGATAATTATGTGGTAAATATATTTTTGGTTTATTATTACTTTTTTTTAATTTTACAAAATTGTACCAGAACATTTTTTTGAAGGTTTTATAGGTGAAAAATTGTTTTTATTATGAAAAGC
>OX638364.1:23774429-23806633 GCA_951812935.1 Hermaeophaga mercurialis | reverse complement strand
TGTGATTTTTTAAATTGTATTAAATGATTTTTAAAGTGCATAAATACATAATGAAAACAATAATTAATTAATAACTACATTTTTAATCTGCATTTAATGTGTTTTCTCCTGAATTTTATAGGTAATAATCATAGGAATATCTACGTAGGGCGGTGATAATTTGTTGTTCGGTTGTATTTGATATCCTTTAAAAGTATGCACACGTTATATAATAATTATTTTTGTTGTCTATTCAGTAATAACGATAGAGTATTTATTGTTTTAATTTATTTAAAATGCAACAACAAATCATGAACGGGATGCAGATCATGTCCAGTTGCGAGCCATACAATAAGCACCCGGAAAATAATTCTAGAACAATACCCAATCAAAAGTATGTAGAGTTTTATTAAAAATAATTTACACGCATACTATATTCAACTAAGTCAGCGACTACACACTGGTGATGAAATGTATAGGTTGGATTTTTAAAGGTGGATTAGAAATCACAGACTAGTGCTGTATACGACACTATTGGCAGATAAAGCAGAGTTTGTAACAAATTGGATAAATAATGCCCGTTATCCACATGTATTGGCGGAAGAAAATCGGCATGCTCTTCGAGAATTTTATTTCCCGGTTGAGATATTTTGTAAACGTGTTGATTGGCGTGATAAATAACCGATTGATAGGGCCTTATTTTTTTATGGTCCTTTAACAAGGCAAGTTTACTTAGACTTTTTACAATATATTTTGGCAAATCTAGTGGCCAATGTACTCATCCAAAGAATGTATTTCCAACATGATGGAGCATCGCCTCATTTTTTAGTCGCAATAAGAAATTATTTAAATACTGTTTACAGCAACAGATGAATCGTAAGAAGTGGTCCCATTTCATGGCCTCCAAGGAGCCCTGATTTCAACCTCTTAGATTACTATATTAAGAAACGATTAAATGAATTGGTTTATTCAGAAAATATAAATAGACGACAACAATTAATTGATAGAAAAAATCTATTGTAATTATTAATTAAATGCCATAATTTTATTTTTCATGTTCTATGTGTTTTTTGTTCTATGTAGTTGTTTTTTTCTATTTTAAAATTATTGTTGTTCCTAATTATTCGTTACAATTCCTTGTAAATTGACACATAATTCAAATGTAATAATGACAATTATAAAACACAGGTTTTTCATTAATTAACTCGGGTAATTTGATTATTCACCCAGTCTAAAAAAATAGATAGAGCGATCTCTGTTAAAAAATTAAAAATTTAAAAAATATCTAATACGGTCCTGTATATTAAACAAAATGACAGTAACGATGTATTTATAACAATAAACACTTTTCTTGTACTTATTTTATCGAAAATATCTGCAACTAACAATGTTTTTCTCTCACTATTGTGTGATATATGATGGTGTAGCTTAGCTAAAATTGTTCATTTATTAAAAATTCAATAAAAATGTGACAGTTACATACACAGTTTTCATTGTGTATTTATGGAAATACAGGGTGGACTTTTTGATAAGATCTGTCCCAATTACTTTTTCTGAAACCGGTTCTGGAATTTCTAACTTTTGAGAAAGCTAATCCAATGCTAGCTAATAAAGAAAGGGAGTTGAGACATTTTAATGGTCACATGACATTCACTTGAGACTATATTTTGTAAAAGTATGTAAAGTTCCTTATGACTCACTCTGTATATTATATTTTTGAAAATCATATAAAAGGACTTTGTGCAAGTTGAATTTGATGTTGAGTTTGTTAGGGAATTAAAAAATTACTCCATCCTGGGGATGAGATAAGACAGCTGCTACAAACTTCTATACGTAGAAAAATAATTTACCGTACACCCCCCATGAATAGATGACTAAACACCCCGTATCGCCGTAGTAACACAAATAGTTTTATAAAATCAATATATTCGTTTAAATAAACGTTTTAAAAAGGTAACCGCTTCTTATAGAGTGATGGCGTTTTTATAAAGAAATTATTTAGCTGCTATGACTCCATTCTCCTCAGCTGTTATATAGAAGTAATGCCAGTTATTACATAATAACGGTTTTATTATGCTTCCAGTATACAGATTCGGCGGAAATATTTAATTCCGCACTCCAATACATGGGAGTGATAAAAAACGCATTATGAAAGAGAGAGAACGTATTATTCATATCTTGAAGTAGGGATGTATCGAGGTGGGAACATCGTTCCAGTCAATTCGATAGTAACGTAACGGCAGTCGTGGTCGTACCTCTAGTTCGGTCGAGAGGGGACACATTATTGCGATTTCCATCCTTTATCCAGTCATATATTATTATTCGTATTCTCTTACTTCTTAAGGTTTCACATATTATCTTTTAAATTCTCTCCAAACCTGTACAATAGAAGATAGATTGGAAAATATTCCTGATTAAGAAAATGTGCGAATTTATTTACTTATATTGGCAGTAATTGCGGATATTTATCCACAAACCAAGTTGATTGTGAAAAAGCATTATTTAGAAGTTTTGCTAGTAATTACGTAATACATTTTAAAGGGTTGTTTGAATATTCTCGTAAACGTCTAGAATTTTCTGGAATGTCCGAGAAGACAAGAAAATAGTATCAGAGTCAAGGCATTGATCCTGAATCGATAGAAGTCAGAGACCTCTCTCGGAAAATCTTTAACGCCCAGTTTTCCCAAGTCTGCCAGCAAATATCTAGCCAACGTGATGACCGGCCCCACCAGATATCCTAGCAAGAAGACCAATTCTCCCAGCTTTTCCAGCAGGTATCCAGCCAGTGTGACCAGCTTTCCTAGAAGATATTTCGGCAAGAAAACCAATTCTATTTTCCTAGCAGATGACTGTCAGCACAAATAGATATCCAGCCAGAACGATATAAATATCAAGCCAAGTTGCAGAAGTGCGAACGGAGATGTTTCAGCTCGAAAACAAGTTCTCTTTTCACAAAACGAGCAAAAGCTACAAGAGAAAATCCTCTAGCAGTCAGTCCCTAGAAGCAGATAGGGAGAGTACAACCCTATAGTAAAAAGGCTAGTTCGCAACTTTTCAACTCTTCAAATCGAGCTTTTAAATAGTGAGTCTCTCGCCAGTCCTTAGGCAATGAAAAGCGACTGGAATCTTGTACCACCGGGAAGTCAAAACAAAAGTTAAACCACCCTATTTTGTTGGTAAAACTTCGTGGTCCAATTATGTGGAGTTGGTGAAAACTGATGGTTTCCAAAAGAGAAGGCGGTAGCCATTACCGTAGCTGCGCGTGTCGATGCATTGGTGTCCTGCAGACCCTATAGACAGATAGAACCGAAGACTCAAAAAGCTTCCACGTTACCTAAAGTCCTGGTGAAGGTGTTTATCAGTGGATTTGGAGTTCCAGTGAAATTGTATTTGAATCAACAAAGTAATTTTGAAAATAAACTATTTCATGAAGTGTATAAAACGTTAGGGAGCCTAAAAACCAGAACTGCAGTACTACATCCTCAATTTAATGGAATGGTGGAGTAAATGAACTGAATCCTTACTAGATATTTGTCAAAGGATGTCTTTGGTCATTAAAAAAATTGAGACGAACAAATTTGATTTTTAAACAGTGAACGACCCTTCAGGTCAATTTTCGTCGAGAAATGAGGCTGCCATGTGACCTCTGGAAGAAGATGGATGATATCCATTAGGTAGTCAGTAGCAGGATGAAGAGGTGCTACGATAATCTATCCGAAAAGATCTGCTACCAAGAAGTATACCTCGTTTGGTTTTACAATCCACGAAGCGAACGACGACTATGTCCAAAGCCTTAGAAGAACTGCAAAGTGCCCTATCTCATCAATAAGAAAATTAATAACGTAATATACAGAATCTTCAAGACTACCAAAGGAAAACAAATCGTTGTCCACCATGATCAAACAAGTTCCAGCGGAAAGCAGAAGCAATTCCAAAAGGAATGCATTTAAGGAGGGGGTCAGGCTAATGGTTTGGTTGCACATTCTAAGGTTACTAACTGTGAGAACGCTGGCAACACTTTTTCAAATATTCTCGTAAACGTCTAGAATTTTCTGGAACATTCGAGAAGGCAAGAAAAGTACATAAATAGGGGGAACTGAGAGTAAGGAAAAGTAAAGTGTCAAGTTCGACGTAAACTAATTACAGTTGCTTGTATTACAGTTAATTTGTAATTTTAGTTTAAAAAAGACAGATATGAAGTTTTCTTGTAAATAAAATTTGTTAAACCTAATAAGTGTTATAATGTTTTATTGTACTTTAATCGATATATAACGTTCGGTATTAAATTGCAGTTGTAAATTTCAATCATTATTGGAACATAAAACACCTGTATTATTGGCCATCGTTAGTGTTATAAAATAATATAAGACCTTATACTACAAGAATATATTGAAAAATTTATAGAACGAGATGAAAAGAAAACATATTTTAAGGGAAACGTGGTGCATCCTCTATTCTGCCTCAATCGCGTTTAAATTTAGCAAGTCAGTTTTCAACTATTGCATATGAAGGAAAAAACTCATTACCTACGAAATTTTCTTTGTTTATTATTTATTGAAAAGTTATAATAGGGTCATGTAATCCATTTTTATTGATTTTCAACGGTTTAGCTGCTACAGACATGTGAATTCAAAAACATATGATTTTCAGGTGCCTGTAGATCCTTTATTAAACATAATAAACATTAAGTGTAATAATCGTTGAAATCATCTCGGCAAGAGATTTATAAAAATGAAAAACATACGGGGTACTCCATTTAAAAAAATATAACTTTGGTTTGGCACTACGTTCCTGTATATTTGGGACTAATTTTAAAATGTGAATCTCAAGACTGCCTACACTTTTTGTAAAAACTTTTTTTTAGTAACTTCAATAATAGTGGACTTATCAGGTATGTTTGAACTTAAATATCTCATTTAAATGGCTCGTCAGCGTGTCACCGTTTCGATACCTTACACAGTAAAAAATTCCTGTGATAAAATGATATTGAGTGAATAAGAACTGATATTAATATTTGAGTAATGTTGTTATATTTATTGAAAACAGTAAAAATATAATGAAATATTTAGCATATTAACAAAAAAGGGTATAAGATTTGGTAAAAAATGTTCGATAAGTAATCAACGGTAGAACATTATTGTTTTTTAATAATAATTAGTTTAATCAAAAATATTTTCAGCTTGTCAAACTTAGTCATACTTAGCTTCTTCATTATAATTTGGTCAAAACTTATTTTCGTTTTTATTAGGGATATAAAAAAAGTTTAGAATAAAAGCCTTACGATTCAAATTTCATATATTTGGGACTAATTTTAAAATGTGAATGTCAAGACTGTCTACATATTTTTTAAATACTTTTGTTCGTAAATTCAATAATAGCGAACTAATCGAGCTTTGCCCCACTAATGCGTCACCCTGTATATGTACTATAAATTTGTTCAAGAATGAAAACAATAATTGCTATTTTTAGTCGAAAAGTCGAAAAGAAAATTACTTAATACATACATTTGATAAACTGTAGATGAATATCTACAAAAACTGTTCAAAATGACATATGCGTATATTTGATTTGTTTTCGTAAATTTTTTAAAGTTAAAGTTTTTGAATTTTTTAAAGTCTTATTATTGACATTATTTATCTCGTGCCGAATTGTACTTTTAATTACTTGAATGCTATCATTATTGTTATTATTATTTTTTATTTAAAAGTTATCAAAAAAATGTATCTAATCGAGTAAGTTCAGGACTATTTGGTGGCCAAGTATTAGTTCCATAATTTCTTATCCATACTGGAAACTAATTATTTAAATGTTCTTAACGGCTCGTGTGTTGTGTGGAGGTGCTCCATCTTGCATCCAAATCATAGTATTAAAATAATTATCTAGACAATTTTGTGTATTTTCTACCTCTGGAAAACTTTGTTCAAGATACCTGCCTCCATTTAACGTATAATCAAAAAATAAAGGTCCGACTATTTTATTCCGAATTCCAGACCAAATACGAACAGTGTTTCTTCCAGATATTTTTATTTGCTTGATCAATATTTTTCTATTACCTCTTCTTTGCCAAGAATGTGTATTTACGCGATTAAACACTTCAGCCGGAATCAATGATCATTCTTCAGTGCATAATATTTTTTTATATAATCAGAATCTGCATTCAAATTGTCTATCATTTGTCGGCAAAATTCTAATCTCTTTCTATTGTGATTTTCTGTTAACTCATAAATGGGTAATATTTTATGCGATTTGTAATTGTTTTTTTTAGTGTCCTCTGTATTTTGGAGTAACTTTTTTGCAATTCAGTTGTAGCATTTTTGATACTATATTCCGAATAATCTGGAAATAGTACTTGATTAAAAATATAAAATTATTTATACGTGGTGTTGGCTGATTTGAATATAATAATATACAGGGTTGGAATAAAGTGTGGAACCAAGAAAATATCTGACGATATTTATGAAATATGAATTGCAAGTAAGTACAATGGGGCAAAATTCAGCGAATGTACATTTTTTGCTAATAATATATTTCCGGTTTAACCGGAAATACCCTCAACTTTTTTTATTTAAATGGGACACCCTGTATATATTTTCAGATTTTTAAAGAGCTTGTTATTTTTCGAATTTGTACGTACTGGGTTTAGTGAAAATAATTTGTAAAAACGAGAAATAAGTCACTTTTAGATGTAGAATAACTAAATTTATTTTCTTTAGACTAATGAGAATAATAATTTAAACAAAATTAATTCAAATGTTCAAAATGCTTTCCGTTCACCTTCTGACAATATGCCAGCCTATTAACAAATTCTTGAGTCACTCTTTCCAAGACTTCTCCACGTATTAGTTCACATTTTAGTTTTAATTCTTTGTGTCAATTCCTGCAAGCATGTTGCTCGTTTAACGTAAACACTTGATTTTAGATAACCCCAAAGAAAAAAATCTAATGGGCTTAGATCTGGAGAACGAGCATGTCACTCTATGAATTGATCACCATAACCGACCATCATTAATATTTCAATACGATCATTTTCACTTAAATGAACTATTCTTAATCGTACAATTTATTTCCGTAAATTACAATTTGACAGTTTGGCAACGGTTACCTACTAGATAGTACTCGTTTATTTCTTACTATTAATACAAACATATCAATTTGTTTATCTAAATGGTATTTTACTCTAATGTATAAAAACTTAAAAGTATTTATTAAAGTGCTGGATTCCTCGTTATTACAGAGTTTTTATACTAAACCCAGTATGTATGAATTCGAAATAACAAGAATTCTCTATTTAAATTAAAAAAGTTGAGGATATTTCCGGTTAAACCGGAAGTATATTATTAACAAAAAATTATACATCAGATTCATTTTGCCCCATTGCAATTACATACAAAATTTCATAAATATCGTCCGTTTTGTTTTAAAGATATTTACTTGGTTCCATACTTTATCCTAACCATGTATATTCTTCTTGTGCAGCGAGTTTATTATTATTATTTTTGGTATAATAAGTGAATATGTGCATTTATTCTTCTTTACTATAGCTCATTTTGGTTAAAGGAATGTCATATAAATAAAATATATTATATAATATATTTTATGATTTAAATTTGACTTTTTTGACGATACATTTAATTTTGATGTTCTCTCTATATATATTTATGTTTTATGTGATATAGAAATAAGCGGTAAATTTAACTTTAATAATATTAGATTTTTTTAATTTCTTGCAATGTAGTTATATAAATTTGAATTTTTTTTTATTTTAATATATTAATGAATAGATAAATAAATAATAAGATAAACGATAATAATCACTAATTTTGATATAAAACATGCGAAATCATACAATGAATCTTCTTTTATATATGTATATTACCTCTCGAAAAATATTTTATATCTAGTGTACTTTGGTACCATAAGTTAATTAGTAAGAGTGATTATTTTTTTTTTTCGTTGTAATAAATGGTTTTAAAGTGACTTAGAGTTTTCTACTTCAAATATTAAAACTAAGTAACTCACTTAAACATTTGAAAAATACTTTTTGAAATATACAGTATGATTCAAATGAAAGGAATAAATAAATAAAAATAATTATTTCGTAAATCGGCGATTTTAGGAGAAAATCTTGAAGCCCGTCGATTTTAGGAAAAAATCTTGAAACCCGTCGATTTTTATTTTTAAATGGACGCTTCGTCAGATCACCTTTTTATTTTTGACGTCACCGCTGTGAGCCTGATGACGTCATCAATAACATTTTTAAATAGAAAAGTGGGTCTTGAAATACATCAGTTGAAAGGTGTTTTACATGTCTATTCACCTATATCAATATGTTTAAGTAATGAATTTTTGTATGTTGTCAAAAAAATGATTTATTAAATTTTTAATGTTACAATGAATATTATAAATAAGTACAACCAAATGTAAAGCAACTTTATTTTTCAAGTATCCTTATAAAAAAAATCGAGAGGAGTTAAATCAGGTGACCTCAGTGGCCACTCAATTGCTCCTCTTCGACCTATCCACCGATTTGGGAAGACGTTGTCAAAGTAGTTTCTCACCAAGACAGCATAGTGCGGTGGCGCACCATATTGCTGCAGCCACAAATCATTTCTGTTTGAAAACAACCGGTTTAATTCTGGGAACAAGAAGTTCTGCAAAAATTGTAAATATCGAGGACATGTTAAGGTTTTTTCGAAAAAGTATGGTCTTATAATCCGATTATCTATTATTCCCGTCCAAACATTCACTTTCTCTGGGTATTGAGTACGGTTCTCCTGCATCCAGTGTGGATTTTCTGTAGCCCAATACCGGAAAGTCTGACGATTCACGTTACCGTTTAGGAGAAATGTAGCTTCATCAGAAAAAATATTTTTTTAAAAAAAATATTGGGTCTCTGTTATTTTTTCGATTAGAATTTCACAAAATTCAACTCGTCTATTAAAATCTTCCATAAGTTCCTGCACTAAATTTACTTTCTAGGAATGCCACTTCTCCATTTTTAGCGTTTTAAGAACTGTTTGATGGCCAACCTCATTGTCTAACTTTACTTGCCGTAAACTTGTATGGGGATTATCTTCAAAGGCTACCAGAACATCTAGTTTCTTGTTTTCAGATATTTGTTTTCTACTATCTTTAGGGAGGTCTTTTACATGACCCGTTTCTCTAAATTTTTTCTCAATTTTGCTTACTGTGGACTGTGTAATTGGTTCTCGGTTGGGATATTTATTATTGAATAATGTACATACTTCTTTCTGCGAACGAGTACGTGTTTTATCTCCACAACCAATTAATATTAGAATTTCAATTCTTTCCGTTTCAGTCAACTTCATGTTGATAATAGAGTCAAAAAGTTATTTTTTGATTTCGTCTAATACAATATCATTAACCACTTGACAATAACAGTTACGTTGAATATCAATAAAGGGATTTTGATAAGGTAACTAGTTTTTTTTTAAAAAAAGGTAAAAGGTAGTTTAGACATATTTTCATTGTTAGTGACGGCTTTTACCAAATTTATTTTTGGGTATCAATAAATACATCATAACAATACTTAATAAATTAGAAATCTGTTGGAATGTCATTAATACTACTTTTGACCTTTCGATTGATGTATCGTAAGACCCACTTTTCTATTTAAAATTTTTATTAATGACGTCATCACGCTTACAGAGATGACGTCAAAAATAAAAAGGTGATCTGACGAAGCGCCCATTTAAAAATTAAAATCGATGGGTTTCAGGATTTTCCCCTAAAATCGTCGATTTACGAAATAATGAATGTATTCCTTTCATTTGGACCATACCGTTTAATATATATTGAATACAGGTAATATGTAAATTGACAATATAAAGTCACAGCAATGATTGACAGTAACGAATTGGTTGAAGCAAAACAACGATGATATAGATAAGTAAGAAGAGAGAAAAGGTAATAACCGGAAAGAAGTTCTCACAGCACAAGCATTCAAAGAGGCCATCGAAAATCTAAAACAAGTCAAAGCAGGGAGACCAAACGGAATAAAAATGAGTTGATAAAATATGAAGCACAAGCCCTCAACCAAAAATTATATAAACTTTTAGCAGGCGTAATGGCAGACGGAAACAATGCTCGAAGAGTAACGGTGTGGAATAATAGTACCAATATTGGAAAAAGGGGGACCCCACAAAATGCATTAACCATAGAGGCATTATATTTTTAAACGCCGCAAATAAAATACTAATAACGTTGGTTTATTTCTTTATTTGATTTTTTTTGGTTTACTTGATTTATTTATTTTTTTCATTTATTCATTTTATTCTATTTTATTCCATCTAACCGATTTATTTATTTTATTTTATTTATCTGATTTATTTGTTTATTTGATTTGTTTGATATATCTGATTTAGTTGATTTATTTTATTTATTTGGTTTATTTTATTTGATTTATTGATTTATTTAAATTATATAACTTATTCATTTATCTGATTTATTTAATCGATTTGATTTATTCGATCTTTCCCTTTATTCTACTTATTTGATTTTATTTGGTTTATTTCATGTATCTATCTGTTTTCACATATTTACTTTGTCTGATTTATTTGGACTTTTATATTTTTGTTTGTTTTATCTTTCAATTACGTTTTTGTCTGAATTTTCTTTCTGGTTCTTTCCCCTATCATTTTTTTGATATATTGTTCCGAACCAGTCATGTCTAACATTTGGCAATATTTTTTTAATCGAGTTTACTTCTGATTTTCATATTAAATTCCCCAGTTATCGAAATAAACGTTAGATATGTATTACTTGTTTCATTTTACCTTGTCACCTTTCAAACATCACTACGAGCAGTACAATCTGAGAACTATTCTCTAAAAACACAACGTGTAGTCTCCTTTCTAGACATCATAATACTAAAGAATGAATAATATGTTAAATAAATAATAAAATAATAAGATGACCGGTTTTTGGTAAGTGGGTTACATTTCAGTACCAAGAACATTAATCGACAGTAGATAGGGTTCAACTGTAGCATTTTAAAGGGTTTATAAGGGATGGTGCACCTTTAAAATGTTACAGAATTTTTTAACCCATTGGCGGACCTAAAAAGTTTATTTTTTTTTAACCAAAACCCGAATAACTAAAACACGTATTGCTGTGTTATTTAAAATAATCGAAAATTCAAAAGTTAGCTATGAAATTAAACGTCAAACTTGACGATCACGAAAAAGTCTTCTTCTTCTTCTTCTTCTCCATCATGGCCACATTCTCATTATGAGTTCGACGTTTTAGATCTCCACAACTCTTTTTCTTCCCAGTCACCTACTCTGAGGTCTCTATTTCTCATCGTATTCCCTATGTATGTTTTCCATCTTAAAGCCGGCCTTTCTTTCCTCCTTCTCCCTGGGGGTTCCCATTCCAATTTTCTTTCTGGAATTCTTTGGACATGACCGTACCATTGTATTGCTCTGTTTTCCAATTTTTTCGTTATTGAGAATTCTACTCCCATCGGTTCCATATTTCCTCAGTTCTTATTTCATACAAATTCAGGAATAAGATAAGGAGACAAACGTACGAAGGACATTTTTCACTATAGCACTAGGCCGAATAATGAAGGAAGCAGTATAGGAAGTAAGTATTACTAATAGAATTATGCAAGTCGTACCGATAAACTGACTATTGTTGCAAGGGATACAAAAATCTGCAAAGGAAATCAAAAGCAATGCAGAAAAAAGAGAAATATAATTAAATCAGGAAAAATCGAAATATATGAAAATTAACGGAGGTAGAAACAACAAAAGCGAGCAGACTATAGAAATGGAAAAAAGTTTGAAGTTGTGAATCACTTCAAATACCTAGCAATGATTGAGGTACGAATGAAACGAGAACAGAAATTTCACTACAATTATAATTGGCTTATGCAACATAATACATTAAAAATAACTACAAAGATGAAACTTTATAAAACAAGGCTACGGCCGGTGACTACGTATGCGGCAAAAACTACGAATCTCACAAAAGTATATGAAGAACGATTAAGCAGATTTGAGATGAAAATATTTAAAATTTATGAAACTAAGAAAGTAATATATAATAATAATAATAAGAAGTGTACCAAAGACTTATGAATCACAAAATAGAAGAACTACTAAAAGGAGAAGATATAGTCAAATTTATAACATCGCGGAGACTACTATGATTGGGACAAAAAGGATGGAAGATAACAAATGAGTAAAACGAATAACATAATATAGATCATATGGAAATAGATCCAAGGGAAGACCAAAAAGTAGATGAAAAGATCAATTTAGAAGATATATCTCATGTATCGGAGTAAGAAGATGGTGGGAACAAAGAAATCACAGGCAAACATAGAGAAATATATCAGAAAAAGCAAAGACACACCTAAAGCTGTCGAAATATGAAAAAATTTGGAGTGAATCCTCACAAAAAAGTAGAGCATAAGAGCTCAATGAGACCAACTATCATCCATAAGGATATATACTCGACCCCTAATGCCATTTAAATATTTTGGGGTGATTGTTACCCTCGCTTGGAGGTGTAAGCAGCGAAGAGGAAAATACCCCTTTGATCAAAAATCGACTGTTCCCTGTGTTTTTCTAAGATGTTGACGCAGTTCCTGATAATGGCTCTGTTTCGTTTTCGTTTATAACTTATAACCCCCAAATTTTTATAAAATAGAATGGTCTCTTCTTTATCTATTAAAAATTATATATATATATATATATGTATATATACAGAGTGGGCCACAGAAAACAGTCCACCCCGATATTTGGCAGTATTCATTAGATTTTAAGGAAATGCTGAAACACGTCGATTTTTGTTCTAAGGGAGACACATTTTTACGATACAGACACCTGCCATTTGTCAACCCCCTCCCTTCCACTTCCCCAACCCCTTAATTTTAAATAGAGAATATACCATGTGTGGCACGTCATTAGAAAGACATTTACATGGAGTATTCAGGCATATGATCATCCACGATTTTTTTTTTATATTTATACCGTTTTTGCAAAAACACTTCTTAAAAATGAACGCAACGCCTATGTTTTGCTAATGTTTTAATTGTTTCTTTCACATCAAAAGTAAATTAAAATAAATTTTGCAAAAAATTAGTAATTTGGTACTAAGACAGTTTGTTTAACATTGCTGTTAGCTAATCAAAAATATTTAGTTTATCCACTACTGCATATATAGGGGACCACATGATATCGATTTCACAAAAAGTAAGATTTTCAATGCCGGTGTTGAATCTTGCAACTTTAAATCGTTAACATTATAAAGTATCTAGTTAGGACTTTGATTGTAACTTGATCACATAATATTGAAATTTATTATTACCGTTAGTACTTGTTATGCTATCAACGAGATACTTAGTAATTTAATATCTTATTTGTCAGCATTATTCGTAAAATTACCAATTGCTGCTAACGTGCTGAATCAAGATTTTTAACATGTGCATTTTCGAATAGAGAAAAGCACCATTCTGTTGGTCTGGTAAACCAGTAGATTAGTACGGAGGATGCATACCTTAGAAAACAAATTGATTTTCAATCAATCGGTCTAAAACTTACATTAAATTCCATTCATGAAACCCTGGAAATAAAACGAAAAATTGGATATAACTTTAACATATATTAGTATCAAATTTTGTTTTTGTTTTTTGAAAGTTTTGAATCATACACAACAAGACATTTGAGGTGTCAAAACGAATGATTCTATGGAACAGCCTCAATATGCAACCTTTTTTTAAATAAATTTACAGACGAAGAAAAGAAGTAAATGAATCTACGTGATTTGTATACTTTTAATTGCTGTTGAGACAGTTAATATGGTTATAGGAAGAAGCTCAATACAGTAAAATTCTAGATACTGAAATTTTTAATGTGATAAGATTAGACAGAAATATGCAGTGCTCGAAAAATTTACAAGAAGTCGAGCCATTATAGCGACTAGGAAAAATACAATTTTTTTAAAGGTAATCAAACATAATATATCCACTGCGTCTGCATTTATTAATATATTATGTATGTATATACACTGGCCAGCAAAATAAACGCACCACCTCTATATTTTGAAAAATATTTTTTATTTCATAATATTGATCAAATATTTTTATGTCTTAATTAAGTATATTCTTATTCTAACTTAATAAGGGTATTAACAAAAGAGAAAATTCCAAAGGAAGGTAAGAAAAAAATAAAGAAAATTAAAAAAATAAAAAAATTATTAACTTTATTAAAAATAATTAATAAGCGGTATTTCCTCCTCTATTTTGAATAACAGCACGGCAGAGATTATTCATGCTTAAAATTACGGGCCTTATCTCGTTTTCATCCAAATTATTCCATATTTGGACAATGTCTCTCGTAAGCCCATTCAAAGTGTTAGGAGGGTTAGGAAGTTCTTGAAAACGGCGGTAGATCATCTCCCAAACATTCTCAATTGGGTTAAGATCAGGACTGTTTGCTGGCCAATCCATAGTTTCAATTCCAACCTCATTAAAATAATTTTGCACGATCTGAGCAACATGCGGTCTAGCATTATCTTGCTGAAACAAAAAATTATGACCAATGTAAGGGGCAAATGGTATCACATGTTCTTGCAGGATCTCCCTTATGTACATATCTGCTGTTAAACTGCCATTATTAATAGCCACCAAGTCAGTACAAGCAGTTAAAGCAATTCCTCCCCAAAACATAACTGACCCTCAACCAAATAATCTGGTGTTTTGGAAGTTACATTGGACATATCTTTCATTTGGTCTTCGATAAACTCTTATACGTCTATCTGAGTTGTAGAGACAAAATCTGCTTTCATCTGACCAAATAACTCTTTCCCAATCTTCATCAGCCCAATCGATGTATTCTCTAGCAAAATTTAACCTTGCTCTACGATGCTCTGGGGTCAAAGCTGGTCCTCGCGCTGGAATTCTTGGTCTCAGATCAGATTCAGCTAGGCGTCGACGAACAGTATCAGTTGAAATTCTAAGTTCATCTGCTTCCTGTAGCTGTGTCTGCAGCAATCTTCCTGTCACAAATCGTTGTCTTAAAGCAGAGACTGCCTTGACCAGGTCTTCTTAAGTGCTGACCTGTCTCCCTATAACGTTCGGTCATACGGGAAATGGATGTATGCGATACACCAAATCTCTGTCCAATTCTTCGAAAGCTCCATCCCTCTTCCATTAAAATGACTACCTGAGCACACTCTTCGGCGGTCGAATTTTTAGATTGGCGTTCCATATTAAACACTATACTTTACTGTACCTCACAAATGTAAATTTTCAGTGCAAATAAATAAATTTTAGCAATAAAACCTTAATAAAAAGAGGTTAATTCAAATTTTATCTGAATTCCAACAAAATAAAGATAAGATCAATAGACTTCGATAAAAAAACCAACTGTATAAATTTATAGAATGTGTGTATTATGGTAGTTTAAAATAAAAATAAATATTTTCATTTTTATATGAATTTCCAAAAATAATTCGAAATAATTTAGTGGTGCGTTAATTTTGCTGGCCAGTGTATATTGTAATGGGGGGTTAAATTATTGGGATTCCAACAGAAAAAGAATGTATATTCATTAAAATTATATCCGAGCGATCGAAAATTTTATTTTCATCGTCAGGGAACTACAAATTAAATTAAGTTTATATTATATAAAAAATTTTTTATAAAAAAGATGTTACCTACAATTTTACATAATGGTCCATAAGGAAAAAAAATATATATATATAGCACCACAGGCCTAGTAGACCCATGGTTTGGTTTGTTATATTCTTCCATCTTTTTTCTATCTTCAGCCTTTTCCCCCCAGTTTCTCACTCTTAATAATTTGTTTTTTTTCCACTTGGTGTAATTATATTTTTCTGGGTTGGTCTTTCTTTTTCTTTCCTCCAATATTTCTATCCTGTATCATGTTTGGTATTCTGTCCTATGTCATTCTCGTGACATTCCTCAATCATCTTATTCTCTGCGTTTTAACTATCTCTGTTATATTGGATTCTTTGTATAAGCTCTTTAATTCACGTTCGATCTTCTTTCCCAGAGATCACCTAACCTCCTCCCGTTAAATATTTTCCTGAGTACCTTTTATTCCCAGATTTTAATCATATTGATAACTGACATCCATATGTAACTACTAGATGAATAACTCTATACATATATGGATTTTTAAAGCACTCGAAATAAGCTTACTTTTTATAAGCCCATTTAAACACATCTGTTTTTCTTCATTGGTCTTGTTTATAACTCCTCCCTTATTTACAGCTTCTTTTTGAAATCTGTCTACAAATACACAAATCTAATTTCTTAAAACTTAGTTCTTTCCCAGATCTTGGTCTTACTTTTAGTCTCTGTCCTATTTTGAAATCTCTGACTGACCATGTCATGCTTCGTCTTTGGTTTACTAGAAATTATTTCAACATTGTTGTTCGAAGAATTTGAAAACAAAATTTTAAAATATATGTATTACTATAAGGGTCATATTCAGTTAGAACCACTCAACTCCAAAATGAATTTAAGGTCCTATCTCTAGAAATTCCAACACAACAGACAATCCCTTTAGGCTAGTGGCTCCACAAAGTTCTAACTTGCGCTGCTTTTCTTCATCCTAGTTCAACTCTTCTAATGTCTCCCAAAACTGCATCCAACCATTTCTTTTTGGGACGACTTCTTTTCTTCTTTCCTACTTCTCGTTTTGTTAGAACTTTTTGTGTACGCCTTTCTCCCAGCATTCTTTCTACATAACCCAGCCATCTGATTCACTGGGCCTTTAAGAATTGAATTTGGGTGGCCGTAGATCTCTTGCAGCTTGTTATTATACCTTCTTCTCCATCGATCTTCCTCTGTTTTATTCCCTCTGAATTTTTTCTCAATATTCTTCTCTCAAACACTTCCAGCTTCATTTCATTATTGACAATAATCCATGAAGAAACTGCTATTCTGAAAATCTACCGACAATAAATGCATATTTCAAAGACTCAATACAAAACCCTAAAGTATTTGCAGAAAAAAATAGAGAATTTTTACAACAAAGCCTGATGAGATTGAAAGAAAATTTTGCAAACAAAGAAACTTTTGTCAAGAAAGCTAAAAAAAGTAAAAGGCTCACAAATCCAAAATCCTGTACTCTAAAGATGAGGAAGAAACGATTATATAATAGGTGGAGACAGTACTTGGAGAAACTACTGAAGCCAGAAGACAGAGGCGGAATTGTGAAAAAGCCCACAAGACAAGAAATAAGTGAAATAATAAAAAATCTAAATAGCAATAAAAGTGCAAGGGTAAACAAAATAGGAATAAGAAAAAGGATTTATCTCAATTTTCTTCAGCGCAACATACAGGGAGCAGACCATTTTAGGGTTTTTGTCAACCGCCTGGAGTCATTTTTTTTTGGTAAGTAAATTTAAGGAAACTAATAGTTATTATTTCAATTTGTCCGGTAAAATTTATTTTGGGGTGGCACAATCTGTGTTATGTGCCTATGTCTCAACCTAATCAAATTTTCCCCTTTTGGGAGAGTCAGTGGGATTAATTAATTAACTGGGACTAGTATATTTTTTGGGTTCTCACTATTTAAAGGAACATTTTGTTATTTCATTAAGACGGGGAGCAGTTGTTTTTTTAAGGCATTTGGTCACGAAGGATAGTAGGACTTGACATCAATATTTTACTTTTAATTCAAGGTTCCAACGGATAAAAGTCGATAACGTAAATTACTAACGACGAGATTTTTCTCTTTCACTACCGTCCTGTTCAGGCGTTTTTAGAGGGGTAGCCTAAGTTTTTGTTTTTATGAGTCGTGTTTTTTTCTTTTGAGTTATCCTCATTTATTACACAAATTACATATCAGTTTCACTTAAAAAAAGTTTTCTTATCACTATTTAATTTTCTTAATTTTATTTTTTATAAATTTGTTTTTTATTCAAATCAAAATATTTGTATTCCAAAAGGATTTAACATCTTTGATTTAGTAACCTGCCCTTATCCAAAAGTACTAGTGGGTCCTGAATTTGTAAGCAAAAGTGAATTTTCACGTACGTTAAAACAAATATATGCTTAAAACCTCGAATTTATTAGAGTTTTTTTACATGATTATTAAAAGTTAAATTTAGTTCTACAATACAGTCAATTTAATTTGATTAAATACATTTAACTTTTGTTGGCAAGGAGTTTGGAGTATTGTCCTTATATTTGCAAGATTCATGATACTCAGCTTTCAACGAAGAAATATTTATTTAAATAATATTAATGGAATATATTATTAAGAAAAATGTTAAATATTTACGTCTATGAGTTACCAATGTTTACTAATCCACATGCAAAATAATATCATTTAACGTAAACAACATTTATATTTCTGTTTAAAAATATGTAATTGATTTTGTAAAATGAAATCGATACTTTTTGGTACACCCTGTATATTGATTCATTTAAAATAAAGTAGTACAATATGAATTTAATTATAAATTAGTATTTCCGAAAGGCTAGACTCTCTCTCTTTCTCGCACACTAAAAACATTGAAAAATATAGTTGTGACGTTAAAAATCATATCTTAGTATTAGTATAGGTACTCCAAATTTTAATTTTATTAACTCACCTACTTGCAACATTCTGTTGATGATAATATATACAAAAAACAATTACTAAAACTAAAAGTGTAAACTTTAGCGGTCCTTTAAGCCTCATTTATTTTGAATTAAAATAACACTCGATAATTATCACTTAATAAATTGATTAAATCAGTACATTTAAAAAATTATTTATTTACTGATATTAACTAATCAACCTTATCTGTAAAATCCGTTATTGACAACATTAACGATAAATCCAGTTCAGTACACTTTTTTAAATTACATCTAATAATTTGGTTTTATATGAATATATTTATATATTCGTAAATCTAATTTCAAATTTTATAAAAATTACCTGTCTGCAAATGGCGAGCAATAGCATTTGGTATACAAAAACAACCATTTCTAAGAATCAAATGAACCAAGAGATTGACTCCAACTGTAAAACTAGAGATACATAATGTGGAATACATACAGTCAGATAACTAGAAGGGAATTTGCTGTACACTAGTTCAAGGACAAGGTAAAGTTTATGGAAATTCGTACAGACCACATGGTCCTGTAGTATAGATTTATCAAAGTTAGGTGTTCGAAGTAGTGGAAACAAACAACTAGGATTTAGGGCACCAAATAAAAGCGAATCTTACAAATACATTGAAGTTTAGTCTAGATAAGCACGCCAATGTGTTCGTAGCAGCTTTAGTTCTAGTGCATCAAGTATTGAAAAGCCACGAGAAAGTCGGTGACCGAACGTTCCTAAGGTTGCTATATACCTCATCCAGGTGCAAGTCCAAAAGCGGATAAACAACCAGTGATTAAGTCGATAGTAAGAAACCTCCATTAAAAGATACGAGTATATTAAACTATTCATAAAGAGCCAAGACCTTCTGAGCCAAACTCGGAAAACGACAGGCAATGGTGGTACTACTGACCGGATACTATAAGCTAAGGAAAGACTGGCCTGGCAAAGGATAACTTTGGAAGGTCAGTGTAAGAAAGAGGGACCATGGAATCTATATGCTTTGCGAAAGCCTAACAAAAGTGCTGTTACACTAATTTGGAGAAGAAAAAGCAAAAGCATAGAGCTACTTACAGAAGGTTTTGGTAAATTAAATTAAGATTTACCGCGCTATACCCATCAGCTTATTTGAGAAAGAGAGAGAGAGAGAGTTGGTTTTCTTATATTGTATGTGTCATTATTAATATTATGATTATTAGACTAAATTTACGAGAAGTATTTATTTATTTGCTTAGAAGCCTCTCAGCATCAGGAAATGTACTTAAGGGAAACAGCTTTCAAATATTGGCCACAATTTTCAGATAAATGATAATAGGATCTGTACTTGTACTACTATACTACTGTACTATTGCATTATTACCTTGGTGTGATATACAATTTGCCTCGATAAAATATCAAAAACAAACATTCATAAATGTTATAAGCTTCTCTTAGATTGCAAATTACAACCATATACACAACAAAACATTATAATAAGTTTACAGAGGTCTTCTTTTCAATTAAGAAAACAACAATATTACTTAATATTAAAATTGGACATAAACGTTTTTAAAAACCTTTACAAGCACTAAAACTGAAATAAAAAGGAAGTAGGAAGTAGATACCCACATTAACCCTGATAATAAATGAAATTACATCTTGACTAGAATCTCTCAACCAAATTACTGAAAGCTCCGCTAGAGAACGTATTCCACAGCTTGAATTCTTAATTATGAAACCTGAAAAGCCTAGTGAGGTTGAAATTATATAACAATCTCTAAATATGTGGGCACCAAAATAGACCTGCCACAGTCGCAGAAAGTGAGGATATAAAGCTGCTTTAATCATATAACAAGTATAAAAAGTTATCTTTGAAGGTGGCGGATGAGCTAGCAAGGCTCGGAGTCGGCAACAAGCTCTTCATTACTTGAAGAGTGGACGCAAAAGGAGTTAAGAAAGCCCTGGGAACGCAGTCGAGGATGTAGACAAGCCAAACAGGCAATCGCCGGACCGGATCCAACAAGGACCAGGTGGCTGCTGGAAAGAACCAGACAGCAACTATGGTTGATCGTTGGAGTCCTCACTAGGCATTGCAGGCTCCGAAGACACCTGTCCTTATTTGGGGCAGCGGAGGACCCAGACTGCTAGAAATGTGGAGGGGAGGAGGAAACCGCCCTACACTATCTGTGCAACTGTGAGGTCTACCGGCATCTGAGGAAAGAAATCTTTGGTGTCGAACAGATGGAAGCGGAAGATCTACATGCCCTCTCATGGAACGACATCCTAACCTTCATTAGAATGTCAAGGGGAAGATTGGGGATGGTAAAAAGGGCATGAACAGGCCTACTTGCCAGGCATCAGCCTCTCCGCCCTTATACCATTACCATTAGCATTATCTTTGAAGGTTAAATATACTTTGAATCATTTCCTGATAATGGTAACATAGTTAACGAAACGCGCGTCGAGTGTAGTACTTTGATTTAGTTTTAAGTGGAGGAGTGTCTCACTAACTGGATAGTAAATTAAGTACTTACAGACTAATAGTGAAGTATAAACGTTATCCTATTACTGAATTATGGTTCACTAGTGAGTAAGAAAAAGAATAATACATTTTTAACATCTTATCATTTCTGATTTTACAATTTATTATGCATGCTGTTGATTAGTGATCCTCAGAACGATAACAAAGATCCAGCACTGATCCTAACGAAGCCACCTGGGAGTTTAAAATAGCTCATCAAAATTATACAGTAACACAGAACTGACTCCTAATTAGTATGTATCACACAAACTGCCTTTATATGGCAGTTAAGCGTAGTTTTGAGATTCTTTTATACAACAATATTCTTGTAACGATTCTAATGCTGTTCTTGTTTAAAGTTAGCGTATTAGAATTCTGTATGATTTCTCGTCCCAGGGCTTTTTTGCTTTGTTTAATTTAAAAGTTTTGTTTCCTACATATGTTTATTCAAAGGTAAACGTAAAGCATAAGTCAGAATTAATTTGTAATATGTCACAATTAGATTTCATTAATATTAGTATATATATATACGTATAGAATTTCCTGCTGTATTTTATTCTTCATATAAATATTTATTGAGGCAGAGTGAATGTATGCTTGGCAACGCAGAAACACCTGCATCTAAACTGAGACAGATAACAACAACTTCTAGATTATTTGTTGTTTTTGACTGCCTCTTAGCTAAATTCTATTGGTGATAATTGTACTCTGAGTTCAGTCCACATTAACCAATTTCCTTATTTGGAGAATTCCAGGGTTATATTAAACACAAATTGTTTGTTTTACAATTTAATTTCATTGTAAAACGTGACAAATTATATCTAATAAGAATTTTAAGTGTTTACATACTTACTTTTACTCTTTGCCCAATGCCTTTGCAGAGATCATGGACTGATGGAGGTTCTGTTGTGCCAGAATGATCACAATCTAGGAATTTATTATTGAATCAAATTAATTATATCATTTGCATTCCCAGCAACAGCCCGCTGTTCCTTAAATGTTCCTCCAAATAGAAGAAAGCGCATAATTATTTTACAGGCTGGTAATGAAAATGGATTTATGGAGAATTGATTACTGTTATCCGCAAAGAATATTTCGATTTGATCTGCTGTTTATTATCAAGATATGAGCTTATTTGAAAAATAGTTTAGCTAAGAACTAATACCTAATTTGCCACCAAATGTGATTATAGTAATAAATAATGTCCCTTACCACTCAAAACAAACAAATGATGTTCCAAAAATCATACCACGAAAATAGTTATTATCCAAGTTTTTTATATAATATAGGTATAGCGTATCCTCCTACACCTTTGAAAAAAGACCGGTTTACTATATTGAATGATTTAAATCTTAAGTCCAATTATGTTGTTGATGATATGGCTAAACCATTTGGTCATACCGTTTGTCACCGTATTGTTGTAGGTTCAACCCCACTGTTGCGTTCGTCATGTGAAATCTATTGTAAATAGCAACAGAATATTTCCGATTATTCTGTATATCATAAATCATAAATCTGGGAGATACGTCTAGTGAAGATGACAGCGGTGATGAAGGTTTTTAATTTTTATTTTAAATTTTACTTTTTAACTTGTTAAACGTATTTTACAACGTTCTTTTGCTAGGAGCATGTTATTGTTCCTCTTTACTTTCTCAAGGGATGTAACCGTGAAGTAGTGAGAAGACTTGCGTGTTTTTAAAAGCTTGGGTTCATTTTGATCCTAAGATCTCCTAAAGTTAGACTTATGCATCCCATGTTTATATTTTTTTATAATCATGCTTTAAAAATAAAAGAAAATGGATTTATCGTATCTATTTTAATACCGACTCTGAAATAGCCAACCCTCGATCTGGCACGCGATCTTTGATCTAACCGAAAAAGGGAAACGTTACAAATGAATTCTAACTATAAATAATCATAATATCATAATAATAAATTAAATCTTAATAACTAATATAAAATTCTTAGTTTAGTTTTTAAAATTCGTCTTTATTATTTTTTTTATTATATAATCATTGATGGATTTTAAAAATAGAAAACAGTAAACTTGTAATATATTTTCTAGATTTGCTAACTACTGACGCACAAAAAATCTGGCCAATATTCAGATTTGAGTCAATATATTGTTGGCAAAAACAGAAAAGTTACATAATGGACAAAGTAGTCTAACAAACTGCGTTAGATTGATTATAAAAATAAAGTAATTGAAACCAATTGGCTGTTACAACAATAATGGTTAATTCTCTGAAATCTTTATGAATAAACAAGGAACAGGCAATTGAACGTAAACAAAAACGTTTAAAATCGAAATAAGAAGCACTCGTATTAAAAATGGAGTGAAATTAAATCACACTCGAAAAGAATTTGTAATTATCCTAAAGCATAATTTTAATATTATAAAATAGTTGAAAGTTTTAAATATATTAATATTTTAATATACAGGGTTTTGGCAAAAGTAATGCACCAGCCTCAACAAATATAAATTAATTTAATTGACAAGTTATTTTCTATTCTTTTCCAACATTTATGAAAATTAATTACATGCACCACAATGAAAACAGTAAAAAAAGACAACTTTTAAAATAATGTTAAAAGATTTTGTTCTAAAATTTATGTTTACGGAGATATTAAACTTTTTCGGAATCCTGTAAATGAGCAAATAATGAAATAATTCATAAACGAAATATTATTCAAACAAATATTGCGTTCTGACCTCTTTATACAGGGATGCGAAATGGAAATTTGGTTATAAAATTTGTCAGCTTTTTCCATCTAACAAAAAAAGTTTTAATGCTCTCCGACTTCTCGTCATAAAGGAAATAAATAAATAAATAAATAAATATTTATTTAGCTTAAGCTAATAAATTCACATACTGTTATTGTTATAATTTAGAGTTGAAAGATAATTTCATATTTTCATATTTTTTTATCGAACGTTGAGACACATTCATTTATGTCTCTTGGCAGGGTATTAAAAACTCGTATACCTTCATAAAACACAGATCTTTCCAAAAATGTTTCGTCCATACAATCCACATTCAAGTTTGAAGCAGATTGTAACATGCGTCCGTGCTTATCAAACCTGATAGATATCATACTCCAGAAATATCCTGGCACTTTCTAGTTGATCTTCTTATACACAAAAATGCCATGTGTGGCATGTCATTAGAAAGGCATTTACATGGAGTATTCAGGCATATGATCATCCACGATTTTTTTTCGATATTTACACCGTTTTTGCAAAAAATGTCTTAAATAATTTAAAGTGCAACACATAAAAATGAAACGCAACGCCTACGTTTTGCTAATATTTTAATTGTTTCTTTCAAATCAAAAGTAAATTAAAACAAATTTTGTTTATCAAGACTTTTTTTTATATTACTGATGAAATTTTTATATATTATATTTGGATCTGTAGAGATCGTCTCCCATTTTTTCCCATTAAATCCATTCTTACTTCATCTAAGGTCTTTTGATTAAATCTTCGCTTATATATGTATTTTTTGTGAAATTAACGTGAACGCCAATTAAAGTTTTTTGGTGATTCTTGTTGGTTCTTTTATAATCTGATTCCCACCTTCATCTTTAATGCTATTTTTAATTTTTGTTGTATCGCTGTATCACACAGGTAGTTAAAATGTATGTCTCCCATTAAATAAGTTTCATTTTCGTTTACAGTAGATCATCAAAAACATTCCTAAAGCAATGTATATTGCCAATTGACGATCGGTAAATGGTACCAAAAGCTATAACTTTTTCGGTGTACTTGCTAATATTAACAGTGCCCAATAATTTAACGTAACAGCAACTTTTTTAATTATTGTGTAATTTACATTGTGTTTCAAATAAATTATGCACCCACCTGTGTGTCGGCTGTTTGATTCCACCATTATGTGGTTGTATCCATTTATCTTTATTTCATTTTCTGTAATATCAACTATAAAGTGAGTCTCAGTCAAAGTCAATAGCAGTGGACTTTTTTCATGAGCAAATAATCTGACCTCATTTATGTGAGAGGAGAGCCTTTCAATGTTACTACATGCAATTCAATTATTATAAAGTATGGTCCAAATGAAAGGAATACATTCATTATTTCGTAAATGGGCGATTTTAGGAGAAAATCCTAAAACCCATAGATTTTTATTTTTAAATGGGCGCTTCGTCAGATCACATTTTTATTTTTGACGTCATCTCTGTGAGCGTGATGACGTCATCAATAAAATTTTTAAATAGAAAAGTGGGTTTTGCGATACATCAATTGAAAGGTCTTTCAAATATCTATTCACACATATCAATATGTCTATGTAATTACTATTTGTATGTTGTCAAAAAAATGATTTATTAAATTTTTAATGTTACAATGAATATTATAATTAAGTACATTCAAATGTAAAGCAAGTGCTCAAATTGTTTACCGTCAGCTACAATACAATGCGAAAGACGAGCAGGGAACTCTCCTCGAAATTTCGCTATAATTGTCGGAGTTATTTTTACAATCTCAATGCGTATCCGTTCTTTGATGAGTTCATTAATAGTTTGTGGTCTATTTATGTACACTTTACTTTTCAAGTATACACATATAAAGAAATCGAGAGGAGTTAAACCAAGTGACGTCGGTGGCCACTCAATTGCTCCTCTTCGACCTATCCACCGATTTGGGAAGACCCTGTCCAATTAGTTTCTCACTAAGACAGCATAGTGTGGTGGCGCACCATCTTGCTGCAGCCACGAATCATTTCTGTTTGGGAACAACCGGTTTAATTCTGGGAGCAAGAAGTTCTGCAGAAATTGTAAATATCGAGAACCTGTTAAGGTTTCTTTCAAAAAGTATGGTCCTATAATCCTATTATCTATTATTCCCGCCTAAACATTCACTATCTCTGGGTATTGAGTACGGTACTCCTGCATCCAGTGTGGATTTTCTGTAGCCCAATACCCGAAAGTGTGACGATTCACATGACCGTTTAGGAGAAATGTAGCTTCAGCAGAAAAAATAACTTTTTTTAAAAACATCGGGTCTCTGTTATTTTTTTTCCATTAGAATTTCACAAAATTCAACTCGTCTATCAAAATCTTCTTCTATAAGTACCTGCACTAAATTTACTTTATAGGGATGCCACTACTTCTTTTTTAACATTTTAAGAACTGTTTGATGGCCAACCCCATTATCTAACGCTACTTAAACTGGTAACTGGTAAACTGGTATGGGGATTGTCTTCAAAGGTTAGCAGAACATCTAGTTTCTTGTTTTCAGATACTTGTTTTCTACTAACTTTAGGGAGGTCTTTTACATGACCCGTTTCTCTAAATTTTTTCTCAATCTTTCTTACTGTGGACTGTGTAATTGATTCTCGGTTGGGATATTTATTATTGAATAACGTATATATAAAATAGTTTTTGATTAAGTCAAGTGTTTTACTATTCTACTTAAATGAGTTTATGCAGTTTTATTGCTATGTTTTTAATCACACTAGATGAATTACATAGTGCCCTCTATGTAGTAGTATATTTTATCTAGTTCAAATATGCACATAATATGTATAATCCAAAATTGCTGTCAGCCTGAAGAGACGCCATTTTGCCATATGTGATTCAGTTTCATGAGAATCAATCAAACATTAAAGTTGTGTGCGGATAGTCCTTATTTTGAACATTGATGGGTTACCACTAAGTAACTTTTGCACATTCATCCTCAGAAGTCCAGGTAATAATTTAAATTCATTATATCTTGGCGGAGATGGCCAGTTGAATATTACATCTATTTGAACTGCTCGATTGATGATTACCTCCTCTTACTACTGACTGCATTAATCATAAAAGATTGTACCACATGCTTATCTAAAATATTTCATACGTACTGTTTATTTTGTTTTAAAATTTGACCTGGCTATCGTCCATATATCTGAAATTATGTGTCTTATATGTTATTAAAATTGTTATTTTTTTAAATAAGTTATGTGTTATTTATTATTTGTTTAGAAAATAAAAAATAATATGGAACCAAGTAAATACCTTTAAAACGAAACGGACGATATTTATGACATTTTGTAGGTAACTGCAATGGGGTAAAATGTATCTGATGTACATTTTTTTGTTACTTCCGGTTTAACCGGAAATACCCTCAACTTTTTTTATTTAAATCGAACACCCTGTATATTTTTGCAGATTTTGAAAGAGCCTGTTATTTCTCGAATTTGTATATACTGGGTTTAGTGGAAATAATTTGTAAAAACGAGAAATAACTCACTTTTAGTTGTAGAATAAGTACATTTATTTACTCTACGCTAATGAGGATGAGAATAATTTAAACAAAATTCAAATGTTTAAAATCGTCTCCGTTCACCTCCTGACAATATGCCGGCCTATTAACAAATTCTTGAGTCACTCTTTCCAAGACTTCTCCACGTATTAGTTCACATTCATCAATAATTCTTTGTTTCAATTCCTGCAAGCGTGTTGGTAGTTTAACATAAATACGTGATTTTAGATAACCCCAAAGAAAAAAATCTAATGGGCTTAGATCCGGAGAACGAGCAGACCACTCTATGAATCGATCATCATTAGTATTTCAACACGATCTTTTTCACTTAAATAATAATAATAATAACAATTTATTTCCGTAAATTACAATTTGACAGTTTGGCCACAGTTACCTACTATATAGTATTCGTTTATTTCCTACTATTAATACCAACAATTTCAATTTGTTTATCTAAAAGGTATTTTACCCTAATGTATAAAAACTTAAAAGTGGTTTATTAAAATGCTGTATTCCTCGTTTTTACAGATTTTTTACACTAAACTCAGTTGTACGAATTCGAAATAACTAGATCTTTCAAAATCTGCAAAAATATACAGGGTGTCCCATTTAAATTAAAACAATTGAGGGTATTTCCGGTTAAACCGGAAGTATATTATTAACAAAAAAATATATGTTAGCTGCATTTTACCCCATTGCACTTAGCTACAAAATTTCATAAATATCGTCCGTTTCGTTTTAAAGATATTTACTTGGTTCCATACTTTATCCCAACCATGTATGTATATACTTGCCTATGACCGTACAAAAACTGGCATAAGCCCCAGTTATGTTTAAGGAATTAAGAAACAATTTACTCAACAATGGGTAAACTTTTTTTAGATCACATTTGTCTGAATCATAAACTTTTAAATCTTAAAAATATTGTTATGTAACATAATATTTGACGTGCATACGCAAAAAAATGCATTCTTTTTAATGGTAATAACATAATAGGCTAGTGCAATTTAACAGAAATGACATTGACGTTATAACTCGAACTGTGATGACTTAAAAAATAATATGCGTATTCCAAAAAATGCGCATCTCAAAAAGAAATTCGACGTGCCTGAACTTTTTTTCATCATTGGCTAAAAAAAGCTTTAAACGAATTTGTTGCGACCTTTACGTGACCTCTGTATACAGGGTGGCCAAACGAAAACGAAACAGAGCCATTATCAGGAACTGCGTCAACATTTAAAAAAACGTAGAGACCCGTCGATTTTTGATCAAATTTTTTCCGGTATTTTCGACTTCGCTGCTTACACCTTCAAGCAAGGGTAACAATCACCTCAAAATACTTAAATTCCATTAGGGGTCGCGTAAGGTATCATTTTAAAGTCCTTTCAATTCTCTTTATAACAGTCTTTAAATTTTAAATTCAGCCTGATACTTTTAAAAAAATTACATTTTAAAATTTAAATTATGTACAATGGTTTAAATATTGATTTTCTTGCTTTGCATTGTTTTTGTAATTTTTTTTATCACATTTGTAAAAGACAAATGGATACGATACGGACACACAAAGAACATGAAATTAGTGGATTCGTATATCGAAGCGAAGGTTTGTTTAATTGGGTTTTTGAAAATTAAATACCACGGTTCATTCCTTTAGATATCATTTCGATTTATTTTATGAACAATAAGTGTGCAAATGTAACGGCTCAGTTATTTAATGAAAAATATGAAGATAAACAGGTCAGTAGGAAGTATGTTCTAGAGTTAGTGAAAAAATTTCAATAGACTGGAAACGTAGCTAATAAAAAACGAGAAAATAGACCGCCTGTAGTTAATACAGCTAGTGAAGTTGCAGTTTTTTGACATCTTCATCTATACCCTACGTTAAGTACAAGGCAATTAGCATCTATGTCTGGGATCAATCGAACTAGCATTCAAACCATTTTGAAGAAGAACAAATTCTATCAGTATAAAATACATTTAGTGTAGGAACTCAATGAGAAATAATAAGTGAGAGAGTAGCGAACGATCCACAATTTCTTTTTAATATCTGTTTCTCCGATGAATGGAGCTATTGACCCTACCTTGATCGATATTATTGAAAATGACCAACAGTATAGTGAAGATCATTTAATGTTTCAACAGGACGGTGCTCCTTCGCATTATGCTTTGATTGTTCATCAGTATTTAGACCAACATTTTCCACAGCACTGGATTGGGAGAGGAGGTAGCATTGAATGACTTCCACGATCACCAGATTTGTCGCCCCTTGATTTTTTTTTGTGGGGATACCTCAAAAGTAAACTCTACAAAACACAACCAGCCTCTTTAGAAGATTTGTGTCAAAGAATTATCCAGGAGTGCCATCGAATCACTCCGGAAATTCTTCGGAATGTGCGAGAACGTTTCGAACAAAATCTTTATTATTGTATGGACGCGGGTGGTCATCAATTTGAACATTTTATTTAATTAAGAAGTAAGTAAACAACGAAACATAATTTAAACTTTAAAATGTAATTTGTTAAAAAGCATTAGGCCGAATTTTAAAATTTAAAGATTATTGTAAAGAGAATTGAAAGGGCTTTAAAATGATACCTTACTCGACCCCTAATGCCATTTAAGTATTTTGGGGTGATTGTTACCCTCGCTTGGAGGTGTAGGCAGCGAAGTTGAAAATACCGGAAAAATCGGGCCCCTGTGTTTTTCTAAAATGTTGACGCAGTTCCTGATAATGGCTTTCTTTCGTTTTCGTTTGGCCACCCTGTATATAAAAGTATATTTGGAACAAATGATAACTTGAGCTTTTTTTGTACCACAGACGGATCGATACCTACTTTGTGTACACAAAGATACAGCTGATTTCAAAAAAAAAATCTTACGAGGATTACAGAGGCAAAAACGGTTTATATCAAAAAGCATAACAAGCAAACAAAGAAAATGCACGTGAGTATAAATAAATATTTTATGTTCATAACTCTAGATTTGTAAGCTGTTTTATAAATTCCTAAGAGAGAAGTATATCTATCATCTTTATTACTATAGAAAATTGATAGTGTACAACTTGACAATTTTCACATTTAACGATATACTCAGTTACAGCGATGGAAAAAATCACTATTTTTTTATTATAGGCTATTTAATATATCAATAATTTGCAAATGATTCAGCAACCAGAGCGATATGGAGCTATATGGAGGTAGATTCTATGTATTTAGTGATAGCATCTGTCAGCAAAAAATAGTGATAGATTCAATGAATAATTAAAAAAATTAACTTGAAGTTATTAGCAGGCAAATGTACGCTAAATCGAACACGAGGCTCTAATGGTAATCTAGTACTTTGGTTCACAATTAAAAGAAATCTAAACTTAAACGCAGACAAAGCAGCTTTTTTTATAATTATGATCTCTCAGATAAGTTTGGGAATTGTAAAATTATGGAGCATTTAATCATGTGTTTCTATTTTTTATCATTTTTTTGGAAAACAGCGCAGTAAATTAAACGCTTTCATGAGTTATCAAGTTTTCGCACTATAGATATCTTAGTAAAATATGTTTTTCTTAAAGAGGGAAAACCTGGTGGCTTAACAATGCTTAATATTGAATTCTACATCGTTTGAACTCATCCAACACGTAATAGCAATACTAATTTCTTTATACGAGTTTTCTAGTTTTCACTCTAAACTCTCGAAATGCAATTATTAGAGTTGTGAAGAAGAAACTATTTTGTCAGTAGAATATACTTAGATTTTTATGAAATTACAAAATTAAATAACCTTATTATGTTTTAATTTCCAAACTAGTGATTATTTCAGGCTCCAAAGACTGGAAAGCTTTTCTAACCCGATTTTACTTATTTTTTTCATTATTATTGGATCAACATAAATTGTGTTTTTAATTTTACAGCGGATAGAAATCTTCAAAAAAATTTAAGTCAGTATACATATCCTAGAAACGTTTGATTCTCACGATAGAAAATTTTTCAGAAAACTATTCTAAAGTTTTAGATAGAATTCAGCTATAACCGGAAATTATCGGACGGTGGAACTGTTGCAAGATAGAATTTGATGATATACTAAATTTTCAAATTGCAGTTATTTTTTCGTGTACGGCTAAAAATCTCAACAGAATTTATGAATCTTAGAGAATTAACTAAATAAATGTAAAACAGTCAAAAAGTAATATAACAACAGCAAAAAAGAAGAATGTTTAATAGTAATCAAAACAATTAATAATTTGTTGACATTATATCAAATAAAATAGCATTTTATTAAATATTTCCAATAATTACAACCTAAATCAACCTTAATTAAAAAAATCAATAGCCCACGGTACAAGACTGTTAAGTCTTCTTCATTTATAACCATTTATTTTTAATCCTCTGTCCATTTTTTCCTCCATATTCTCCCCCGCCTCATAATTTACTATATAAGTCAACCATGCTTCTCAAAGAATTAATCTTCTCTTCTCGTTCCATATTTTTTCGTTTCTGTGATTTTTCACCAGCGACAAAAGGTTCTGTTCCTATCTTTTCACATGTTTTATCATGCTATTTTTAATATTTGAATTTCTAGTTATTTCTGAACTGTAGCATTTACAGCAATGTATTTATTTGACTTTATATTTTATTGTTCAATATCCATGTTGTATATCCATTATTAAGTTGATATAACGCCTTGTTTAGAGAGTAGTATATATTCAATTATTTTATTCTGTTAGTCTCTATTTTGTTATTACCATAGTCCATTCAATGAACAGCAAATTCAAAATATCCAGTAATGTATATTCTAGGAAGCTTCGTAATTACCATGAAAAAACAAAGCATAAAATTCTAGATTTACAAATACTATATCGACCCATAGATTTTAAAAGGCCAAA
>OX638364.1:20729684-20831019 GCA_951812935.1 Hermaeophaga mercurialis | reverse complement strand
TAATATTTTGGTACCACCATCGCCATCTACTGCCAGTTACGTGACGCGTGTGGACGTTTACTAGAAGGTAACTAAGTAACATATCAACTAATACTATGCAACCAGATATACACATAAATGATGATTATATTGCCTAATAATGTTTTGTATACATGATGATATGACTTATTTTTATCTAAAAACGACAAACTGTTCGAAAAAATCTTTAATTATTTTGTATAATTTCTGTAGGTAAATATTTATTATTTAGAAAACATAGCGTAAGTTTTTAAAATCATAAACTAATATATATTCAATTTTGACTTCAAATAAAGAAACACGACGCAGATATGATAAAATATTTCTGATTGTAAAACCCACATCCTGTATACAATAGCTGTATTCGGAATTAGTTAGCTTGAAAACGATTGATTAAGTAACAAGTTAATTTCTAACACCATAGTTTTTTGAAAATATTTTGCTAAATGTTTAAATGTAAATGTGATTTCACCAGTTGTACCAGACCGGAGAAAAGATTTAATTCTTTTAGTGTCAGTTCGGATCCCCTGTCCATCAGGTAAGTGCTTAAATTTTATTCCTCGATTTTTCAAATTTAGGTCTATTTAATAATTTAGGCTATAGATGAGCCCTTCTTTTCGAAGAAGATAATGTAAATAATCTAACTGAAGATGAAATAATTCAGCTTTTAAGGGCTTCCAAATATTTTTAAAAGACCAGAAAGTTTTAATAAAAATTTATTTGATAACTCATATATTCATTTCGATTTTAACTTTGCTGAATTAGGCTGTTAGCACTTCTCACAAAATACTGTAATTACTGCTGTTTTAATTTCTCTTGAGGTGATGTTTATACAGTTGTATTTTCCATCATCGTTTCCCTGATTTTATTTAAATTTACACAACTCATACATTCATTTTTCAGATACAGAAGAAGAAGAAAGCTGACTACACAGATTTAAAGCGAGTTGATACCCCCTCTATTAAGGAAGATAATGTAGCTGTGGCTTAAATTATTCAATTTAAGGATAGCCAAATGGATTTGAGGTGATGTTTATACAGTTGTATTTTCCATCAACGTTTCCCTGATTTTATTTCAATTTACACAACTCATACATTCATTTTTCAGATACAGAAGAAGAAGAAAGCTGACTACACAGATTTAAAGCGAGTTGATAGCCACTCTATTAAGGAGGATAATGTAGCTGAGGATTAAATCATTCAATTTAAGGATTGCCATAGGGATGAAAAAGACCGGTAAGTTTTAATAAAAATTTATTTAGTGCTTTATAAATATATAACTCATTTTTTAAATTTTTTAAAGCCGTAAGGCAGCGAACTATGATCCGGAAGAAATTTTCTTTTTGTTGACATAGGTTGATATCTTTTCTCTGATGTTACGGTTATCACCTCATGATCCTTAGTTCTTCTGATCTGCCTCGAAATGATAAAAATAGGCTCACTTTTTGTCAAGACCATCTCCTTGATTTTTTCAAAATTCAACACCCGCGAAGCAGTATAGTTCAGTGAAATTCCTTTCACTTTACAGACAACATATTCACCACCATTACAGCTGTATTTATACGCATAATTTTTAGGGCCCCCTGAAACGAATTCTGTAATAAATTCCCCGTTTAGTTCGTCCGTAAGATTTCCAATGCAGTCGCCGATGGAAAGGTCAGGAAGACCGACTTGCGAAGAATACACGACCGAATCGGTATCGTAATATAAGGCTCTCTCCCCCATCTGATCCAGGTAACTATATAATTTTAATCTAGCTAAAGCTGTAACATAGGCAGCTAATATAACATTTACAGTGGGAGAGATGTCGTAGGCCTCCTCTTTGTATTCCCACGTTACAATTAACGTTTCCTCATTTACCGGTAAAATGGTGTTTACAACTATTGCGGGGTTCGACATCATTGAATAAAATTCAGCAGAATTTCTAATTATAGATGTTTTAGGCATGTTTTGTCTCTGCCCCAGCTTGCCCCAGAAAGAGTTTAACATCAGTTTTGCCAATGATCTTAAACCAGGATTCTCAGTTATTTCAGAAAACTCCAGTAAAATGTCTTCTCTATGTAGAAATTCCTCAATATATCTATCTTTCTCAGCGTCTGTCGCACAATTCTTTGGCCAGCCGCTGGCTTGCTGTTTGATTTTTATAAACTTATTCATCATGCCTGAGAATAAACCCTCCTGCTCCCGGCTGAGTTGTATGGTGTTGTAACTCCATATTTCGTAGATTTCCATCATTTTGTACCCTTTCTCAATAGCTTTAACGACTTCTTCAATCACCCATGTACCATTTAAAGCTCTTTGCTCGTCATCGTGAGTACAATCGTCGTCTTGGTTCAACCCCTCGCCACATTTACGACAGAGGACAAACATACATTTATCATTCATTCTATAAGGCAGTACAGGGTGATACAGGTTTGTAGGCGGTAATATTTTACATTTTATCACACCTGACATTTGGGAAATATCAGCCAATTTGCATTCTTCTTCTCCCACATAAATTTTTTTCGGGTGGCCAATAGGAAATTTACCAACTTTACACACATAAGGGTAAAGTGAACATACATCAACATATTTAATTTTCTCATTTTCTTTCGCCTTGTAATATTCCACTGTATTCCCCGTTCGGCCCCCGTACAGAGAATCTCTAGGGTTTAGAGGTAAATATTTTATGTAAGAATGGTTTTCTGTGTATTCTTCAATTTCTTTATTTAACATTTTTCGAAAATCGCACTCCCACATTTGTACAACTTTATACCCATTTTTCTCCAAATGTTTATTTTTATTTACAGTTCGTTGAAATCTGTTTTCCATACAATCAGAGGGATCGTCTTTTAATGCTTTATCACGGTTATTTGTATAGCATTTCGGACAACCGTGAAAATAACAACCCTCGAATTCAAAGACGGTATCTCCATGTACCCCATCAACTTTAACCCCGGCAACTCTGGCCTCTTGACCTTTGGCCACATGATGTATCTCGATACTTCTTTGATGCTCTTCCCATATCAACCATTGTAAAGCTATTTTCGAATGGTTATCTCTGAATCTGTAGCCACCTTTAGGGATTATGCCGATCGTGTTTGGTTTTAAAAAGTTTCGCCGAAATACCTTGTTGCACGCAGACGCAATTGTGCTTGCCTCTGTGAATGGACACACATTTGACGTCTCCAATAGCTGCTGACGAAATTTGAGACAGGCCTGCGTTAGAATCTGTACATCAGAAACACAATACTCCACAATCTCCTTTTGAAAATCAAATATGTAATTTTCAGCAATTTTCTCGTTGTGCCATTTAATTAATTTCTCGCGCGCATCATCTTTTAAGTTGTCAGGGTCGTAGAATTTCAATGCAGGTATACCTCCGACATAGTTCTGATTTTCCAGCCTGTTAAAGAGATGTGGAAAATACCCCTTTTTCAATTCGGAAAACCCAAAAGCTTTCGGTAATGCAGATAATGCCATCGGGAAATAGTTGAGTGAATCCAGAAATTTAACGTTTCCAGCGTTCATCATAATTAGCTTTGTGCCGCGCATAATCAGGTCCGGATTCAAATCGGTTTTAGTGAGAATGTAATTTAATACGAATTGATGATCGAAACCGCCACCATTATGGGCGATAACGACAATCTGTTTAAATTTTTTTCGTATCTCTAGTACTTCGTTCAGAAATTTCGTAATTACATCCTCTGTTAGAACTTTTTCTCTGAATCCGCAACTCTGACAAAATAACAATCTTGTCTCGTTTATACACTTGTGGCATACTTTTCTGTATACACACAAATTCGGTTCCTGCTGTATGACCCCATTGACGACTTTTTCTTGTGTTGTCTCCAAGTCATAGAAAACAAACAAAAAATCTTTAATTTGAGGAGATTTTCTGTCCGGTTGCATATAACACAAGTGGCCCTCTGATTGTTTCCATTTACAAATCTTGCAGTAAATTTCGCCACAGATATGATTGTGCGTAGTGCATATTTTAAAACATTTCTCACAGCTTTTTATTTTTTTACAAACCGAATTCAAATGTGCCTCGTAACAATCATCGCCGTAAAAATCTCTTCGGCATTCAATACAGCCTCTTTTTACAACATCTTTATTGCATGCAGGTGATTTTCTGCATGCAAAACACACCTGATCACACCGATGTTCGTTTCTGTTGTTGTAGGGAGTGTGGCAGGCTTCACAAAAATATCCGCAGATAAATGCGGCGGTTAGAGATGTGATGACATTGTAATGGCCTTCATGGAAAATCAGATTTAAAGCAGGACCGTCATTTCCTCCTTCAAAAATAACATCCCGCCCTTTGCCACCATATTGATAAACGACGATCTTATAATTTTTTAGATGTTGTTGAAAGTGCTGAAGTTCGAGGATCCCGCATCCCTCTGGAGTAATCAACACCCCGCTGGATTTTACCAGTTCAAGAGCTTTGGCTGCCTGAAGTCTACGACCATCCCTAATTTTTGCGTAGTTTGGATCCTTACTTTGGAATGCCATACTGACTACTAGAGCGCGAGGTAAGCATAGGTTGTCTTTGTTATTTATTGAAATAATACCTCTACGTTTTTTACACTCCTCGTTAAAGGTATTATAATTACGTCCCCTGCCTTTTCCTACGGGCATTTTTACCGTAGTAACACCCAAACAGAAGGTTTCTGTATTCAGCCCCGTTGAATTTGACTGGTATATGGATGAAATTCTCTTCCACACGTCATCAACTGTCACCTGAGATGCAGGTTTAAAAACTACCCATCCTTGGCCCCTTGAAAAATAAAATCTTTGGAACATAAAGTAAATCCAACATAATCCTCCAAGTCCACGTTTTCTGTCCCCTTCAAAACAATATCCTCGATTGCATTTTTCACCCAGCTTATAGGATCAGCCCCCTCAGGAATAGCTTTAATTTTGAATTCCAAAGTTCGGCCCTGGACCCCAAATTTACGGATTTGTTTTGTAACATCCTTGATAATTTCAAAATTCGCCATTTTTCAGAAATATTCTAAATTGTTACTTATCAGTGTAGGATAGCTAATCAGTAACTGATAGGAATGATCACGCACACCTGTACTTGTACTTTTTAAATTTTTGTAGTGCCGGAGTGGGGGTATGTCACGTGACCTAATTATCCGACGTGAAATTGCATTTTTCGTAAACTAGACAGACTTTATTCGAAAATATTTTAAAAATTAAAACTAAAGTTCATTTTATATCTAAAAACAATGTATTTCAGACATTACGGTTGTAGATTATGAAAAATAAAGAATAATTCTTATCGACATTTTGTGGGGCCGTGTGCAAAAGGGGTCACGTTCCCTAATTATCCAACAGGTGAAATTGCATTTTTCGTAAACTAGACAGACTTTATTCGGAAATATTTTAAAAACAAAAACAAAAATTCATTTCGCATCTAAAAACAATGTATTTCAGACATTCCGGTTGTAGATTATGAAAAATAAGGAATATTTCTTATCGGCATTTTTTGTAGGGCCGTGTGCAAAAAGGGTCACGTGACATATTCATCCAACAGGTGAAATTGCATTTTTTCGTAAACTGACAGACTTTATTCGGAAATATTTTTAAATCAAATAATCACGATATGTTCACGTGAAAAAAGAGCTTTTTCGCTATGTTTTAAGAAATACTATAAACACCTGTTATAATAAACACAAATATAATACTCTTTAGAGATACTTTTAACTGTCATACCGGATGAAGCCTCCTCGATAAGACAGATAACGTGCGAAAACACGTTTCCAGGTTATCATTTCATTCATGGTTTGATAATTACGATTTAAACGAAATAAGATTACTAATAAATTAAATTAAAAATAGCTGTAAGAATCAATTTTGTATTGTAGATTTTCTAAAATTTTTCAAAAATTTCCGATTAGACAGAACGGCAGTAGAGAAAACAACGGACGAGGTCATTATTAAAAAGGGATGCTAGCAATAAATAATTTCGTATTGTTTTTAAGTTTACAAAATTCAACATGGCTGCGCTAGTGGGCTGATGTGTGTAACAACGCTTCTGTGGAAAAGTCTTATGCAATAATTTTATAAGTTGCACAAATTAGGTAGCCTTATTTAACTATATTACATCGGTAATGATAATTTTCAGAGTATCCCTAAAAATAGGTTAAACATTTGACGTGCGAGACGTAAACGTGACACGTGATACGTTAAAACGTGAGGTGTGTGACGTAAAACGTGAGGTGCGTGACGTAAAACGTGACGTTTTTTGACGTGCTAGACGTTTTACGTCACGTTTTTTGACGTTTACGTGATTTTTCTACCGTGTTCCTTGTCTCGTTCCTCATCTATGTTACTTCTAGATCATGCTAGTCTTTTTTTTTACAATTCAATTGAACCAATAATAGCGGGTCATGCCCTTACGGCTACGTTCATTGCGCTTGATACAAATACAAACCCTTTAAATAAATCATACTTTTTTTCATACTTTGATATTATTATACCCTACTTACGGTTTCTTCGGAAATATGGCAACATGGTATAAATAATAATAGTAATAAAAAATATGGCAACATAGATTCCAAACATTATCTCAATAGTGAATTCAACTTTCAAGTAATTTTTAAACAGAAACATGGTCACCACAATTGATAACGCTCTCTCTCTCTCTCATAAACAAGGTAACGGGTGAAAAATTATCCAACCGTTATCTTCGATTCGAATCAGTCCGACTACGTTACACACACAAGCGATGGCCGGTGTTTCTACGGAAATATGGCAACAATTTATAAATAATAATAAAAAGGCAACATGGCCTGTCCTGGCGACAACGACGACTATTATATCCAGCCGATATCTTTAAAATGAATCAGTTCGACTACGTCACACACAAGCGACGGCCAGCCACCGCTTGTGTGCATCGCCGCCATGAATCGCGCCATCTTGGATCACCTCCGCTCGGGCCTGCATTCGTGCGTCGCCGCCGTGAATCGCGCGCCGACTCGACTATAGTAATTTCTTCTTCTTCTTCTTTTCTATAGGTGACTGAACGAGCTCCATTCTTCTTCTTCTAGCTGAACTGTCAAGACCGCACTAAAATGGCCGCCGCCGCCGCCGCTCTCCGGTGCCGTCAAGTGACAGTTTCGGGAATCCTCGTGGCCTTTTTGGCTGAACTGCCAACACGTTGAAGGCCTGTATCTTCTTGCTGAAGTGCCACCACGTTCAAGACCTGTATCTTCTTGCTGAAGTGCCACCACGTTCAAGCCATTCTTCTCCACATCTACATGAGCCGCCGGAGATATGCCGTGGAGTGGGGGTAGGTCACGTGAGGGGGCGTGTCCGTCCATAAGGATCGACAGAAAAAGTTCCCACGATCACATGTCCCATACTACTACTTTCGGCCAGATATAAAATCATATTCAAAGTAGAAAAGTAACAACAGTTGTTTGTTTTTACGTAAAATTAGTTTTAAACAAAATCCAAACAACTAAAAATCTAATATTCAAAATTGTAGTTTCGACACAAGCAGACGTTTTTATAAGGAATTACTTTTTCTTCTAAATCTACAAATAAAAAAGTTTTTCCCCTTCCAAACTCTGTCCGTGGACACATTGTATATGAACTCAACTTTAAAGTCGATATGAAGATTTTTGCCTTTTGAATAAGATTATAAATTTGGTCTAAAATATGTTATATTTTAAGTAAAGCTCAACTGTAGTGAGAAATTATATACCTGTATGTATATATATATACATATATAGGGTGGCCAAACGAAAACGAAACAGAGCCATTATCAGGAACTGCGTCAACGTTTTAAAAAACCCAGAGATCCGTTGATTTTTGTTCAAAGGGGGACACTTTTTTCCGGTATTTTCGGCTTCGCTGCTTACACCTCCAAGCGAGAGTAACAATCACCCCAAAATATTTAAATGGCATTAGGGGTAAAGTAAGGTATCATTTTAAATCCCTTTCAATTTTCTTTATAGCAGTCTTAAAATTCGGACTGATACTTTTTTAAAAATAACATTTTAAAATTTAAATTATGTACTATGTAATTTAGTTTTTAATAATAGTTTTTAAAATTGGAGTTTTTTTCATTTTTGTCAAAATAGTGAAAATAACACATGGGTCGTTGAGTACGCCAATGGTTTAAATATTGATTTTCTTGCTTTGCATTGTGTAATTTTTTTATTACATTTGTAAAAGACAAATGAATACGATACGGACACACAAAGAACGTGAAATTAGTGTATTCGTATATCGAAGCGAAGGTTTGTTTAATTGTGTTTTTGAAAATTTAATACCATGGTTTATTCCATTGCGGAAAGGGTAGATATCATTTCGCTTTATTTTATGAACAATAATTGTGCAAATGTAACGGCTCAGTTATTAAATGAAAAATATCAAGATAAACAGGTAAGTAGGAAGTATGTTCTAGAGTTAGTGAAAAAATTTCAAGAGACTAGAAATGTAGCTAATAAAAAACGAGAAAATAGACCGCCTGTAGTTAATACAGCTAGTGAAGTTGCAGTTTTGGGACATGTTCATCTAGATCCTACGTTAAGTACAAGGCAATTAGCATCTGTCTCTGGGATCAATCGAACTAGCATTCAAACCATTTTGAAGAAGAATAAATTTCATGTGAATAAAATAAATTTAGTGCAGGAACTTTGCAATTTTGCGAAATAATGAGTGAGCGAGTAGCGAACGATCCACAATTTCTTTTTAATATCTGTTTCTCCGATGAATGCAGCTTTTTTATGAACAGTACCGTAAATCGTCATAATTACCGCTACTGGTCTGATTCAAACCCAAGAATTTTCCAGGTGGTACATACACAGCAACCGCAAAAATTAAATGTATGGGCTGGCATTTTCGGTGACCGGCTGGTGGGTCCATATTTTTTACCTGGTAATTTGACTGGCGAAATGTATTTGCAATTACTGGAAGATGCTATTGACCCTACCTTGACCGATATTATTAAAAATGACCAACAGTATAGTGAAGATCATTGAATGTTTCAACAGGACGGTGCTCCTCCTCATTATTCTTTGATTGTTCGTCAATAGTTAGACCAACATTTTCCACGGCACTGGATTGGGAGAAGAGGTAGCATTGAATGGCCTCCACAGTCACCAGACTTGTCGCCCTTTGATTTTTTTTTTGTGGGGATACCTCAAAAGTAAAATCTACAAAACACAAGCAGCCGCTTTAGAAGATTTGCGTCAAAGAATTGTCGAATCACTCTGGAAATTCTTCGGAATGTGCGAGAACGTTTCGAACAAAATCTTTATTATTGTATGGACGCGTGTGGTCATCAATTTGAACGTTTAATTTAAATAAGAAGTAAGTAAACAACTAAACATAATTTAAACTTTAAAATGTAATTTATTAAAGAGTATTGGGCCTAATTTTAAAATTTAAAGACAGTTTAAAGAGAATTTCTTAAAACCTACAATGTATAAATGTTATTAGTATTAATTAAACTTCTTTAGACAATGTTTTCCTATTATCTATTATATATTCTTTTTGTATATTTTTATTCCTTTTTATAATACCATTTCTTGTTGAACAAAGCCCGAAAGGAAAAACAAAAATTATAAGTTAGATAAAGACATATGCATTTGATTTCATGTTTTTCTCTTTTCTCAGTTTTTTACATTTGGCTTTCTGTATTTCAGTTTCTAATAAATATGTGTTCTTGTTTTATAAGTATTACTCGGTTTTCTATTATATTTTTTGTACATAAGTAATTCCTTGTGTAAATTGTGAAGGATTTATATTTTTTATTTTTGGATCTCGAAAGAGAAATTTTTTCTTCAGTAATACCTTATACAATATACAGCCTTTATAGTTCACAGATTCGTTCTCCCGCATAAAATGAATTTTACATTAGCTGACATCTTTTCTTGAGTATTTCAAATTCTTCTACGCATTTGAAGCACCGCGTTGTTAATTACCAACTTTTTTCGTATGCCCGTAACGTTGGCATCTCTTACCTAGGCGTCTCAACTTTTACTATTATGTAACAGTTAGGGTATCTGCTTGTTATTTTCAGCAGTAGAAAGATCAATGAAAAATGTACAATATACTTTTTTGTTTTGAAATTCTTAATATTCCATATGTTAAGGAGAGTATATACAATTTTCTGGATTTGCTTTTTCATTGCTGCGAGAATTAATTAAATGTAAACTGGAACTTATTTATTTTTTAATAATTTATTTAAAAATAACTACATAGTCACCTGCTTTAGAAATATATTTTTTCTGCGAGAAGAGAGGTTTTTGATCCTGGTATTGTAATATAAAGCTGGTTGCGTCAGTAACCAATTGCGCGCGAATTCCACCCTCCCCACGTACTTGTCATCTTCATAATCGTTGTCACTTCTTTAAGCGATCAAAACAAATAAAATTGCAGTGCAGTAAGTCCAGGCTGTAGGGAGGATGATCAAGTGGAGTCTCGTTGCATTTCTTCTGGTTTTAAGACGGTTAGATCTATAGTATGCAGCATAGCGTTGCTATGAAGGAGGATTGCTTCTCGAATTTGTTGGTTTCGTTTATTGCGATGATGTGCAATCCTCACCAAGATCAACAGCTCGTAGTAGTAAGCAAGCAGCATTGATTTTTCGTCGTCGTGCAAAACAATTAATGAAAAAAATGGTTGAAAGAACCTTGCTAACTGACAGTTGAGACTTAGCTTTCACTGTGGCTATCTCTCTCTCCTCTCCAACATTATATTTGATTGTTTGAACTCGGGCGTTTAGTGATGGATCCAAGTTTCTTCGCAGGCGACTCAAAAAAAGATCACTTTCCGCAATCCTTGCTAGAGGCCTCTGACAGACCTCCAAACATCTTAACTTTTTCTTATCTGGACACACTTTATGTAACATTTGCTGATGACTTGAGAACTCCCATAACTTCTTCTTTCTATAAATTCGGATATGCACACCCGTCAATCTTCTTCGGCGATCTTATTCCTGATTTTCCACTCGTTCTCCTCCTTTCTTAAACTATTTGTGACTGGTAATCACATGACTCGTTAACAGTGTTTGGCCCTCGAACTGTGCGGTCAATCTCCGGGAAATTTCTTCTGCTTGAATTCGTTCACAAGCACAAACTTTTATGATAATGCATTGCCCAACAGTGGGGTGCATCTTTCGCTACAACTTTGAGAGCTAATTGACGAACTGTTTGGGAGCTCTTCCCGTTTCTAAGGCTCCACACCCCATTCTAGAACCTCGGGCCTGTCCCAATAACAAAAATCCCGTCTATAATTTATCCACCCTCGTACTAAATTATCGAGTAATTTCTAATTTTAATTACCACTTTCTTATGTTAGTTTTTTTTAAATATGGACAAAATTGTATAAGTTTATCAAAAACATTGTCGACATTCTGATTTTAACGGATAATTCTGACCATCTATTCTCATTAGTTGGTTAAAAATATATTTATTAATAAAAACATAGCAGTACTGTAGTTTGTAATGAGAAAAACAACGCTAGTAGCACATGTCCTGAAGACTGGTGACTAATTACTTTATAGAATTAATAAATCTTAGTACACAATAGTAGTTGATGTGTTTTAAGAAAGTGTGCGCTAGTCGTTATTAGTCTTTATTTTGACTAAACGTTTTGCATTTATTTAAAATATATAATTTTTTTTATGGATTAAGTAGGAATCAATTCACTTTTATTTGTAATAAAATTTTAACTGCTAGTACGATCCCACCATAATAGTTACTTGCTTGAAAGTCGACTGCACAATAGACAATACAAAACAATAGAAGAGAGATATTTTTTTCACTTCGTCTTTCGAGCAGTTCAATTGGATATTTCAGTAATGTACTGAAAATCCTGCACTTTGCAGTTTTATCATATTTATCATTTTAAGTTTAAATAGAACGCAATTAATATTACAAATGAACAACAAAAGTGTAGTTAAAAATAGAATTTTAAGTGATGAAGCTTGTGATAATATAAACCGACGTGAAACTTGCTCAATGAAAAGCTCAGTCAAATCAATCTATTATCGACTTTCACAAAGTGCAAGAGCGAGTATCGGCTATGATAGGTAATACTATTTTTATTTTCCACAAAAAGGACTGAGAATATAATAACAAAATAATATTTTTGAAATTGATCAAAGTGTTTTACGATGACAAATAATTAATTGAATTAATTATTTCTATCCTTACTTTGTGGAATATATCCATAATTGATATAACAGATAAATTATACTTATCTTGAATTTCCACAGTATTCCAATGATTTTTAAAAATATTTTCTCTGTAACTCAAGTTTTGCTAATCACATTGTCAAATAGGGATAGAAGATTGACAGATTTCTTATATTCATGTATACGTGTCTGCACATCATAAAGATTTAAACCGATCAATAACAAGCAATATTATTTACAACAAATATTCTTCTGTTTCTAAAAACATTTTGTTAATATTATACATTTAGTCTAAAAAGTAATCTGAAATAATTAAACTTCTGAGATTTAATTGCTCAGTCAGTACTACATATTGAAACAACAGTTGAGATACTTCACATAAGTGACAAAAAAGAAGAACTTGAGATCAAAAATATCTAAAATGTCTTCAGTATATAGTACTGAATAAGATGTTAAATCTGGGAAGTTTAATTATTTTAGACTAAATGTATAATATTAACCAATTTAAAAATTTTGATAACAGGAAATTATGCTATATATATTGCTTAATAATGATTGGTAGAAATGTTTATGATTAGAAGATATACAAATAAGTAAGCTGTCAATCTTCTGTCAGTGTTTAATAATGCGATTAGCGAAACTTTAGTCACAGAAAAAATATTTAAAAAATTTTTGGAATACTATAGAATTCAAGACAAGTATAATTTATCTTTCATATTAATTAAATAATTAATTTCCATATTACTGAGAGACAGGTAACCACATTAAAAAAATGCATAAGAAATTTATAGAACAATTGGACTATAAATCATGCAAAGAAGTTTTGAGACTAACAGTTCTTAAATTAGGTTTTAAATGGAGAACAGCCATCAATAATAAAAAAAAATCAAATCAGCTACTTAAGAATAAATTATTTAAGGCAGGAAAATAAATTCTGGGATGAAAATAGATTCGTGGTATTCACTAATGAGATCTATTTACTTATCACTTATCACAGCAATGTTTCTCAGAAATGAAATAAACTATGTCATAGATAAAATAATTCGAGAGGCTACACATGAGGTATTAAGATTACCACTGTATCACCCAGATTTAAATCCAACAGAGTTATTTTGAGCAGTTTTAAAAATCATGTTGGTTTCAGAAATGTAAATTTTATATTCACTTGATTACTAACATTAACAGAAAAAGTTACGGATAAAGTTATCAAAATTGAAAAAGAAATGACTTCTTTGATATTATTGGATCGGATTCTAGAGGAATTCAGACGAAGATTTAAACGATGACGATTCTTTTAGTGAATCTGACAAAATTTATAAGGATTTTATTCTTTTCATTAACATATTAAATTAAAAATCTATTCATAATTTCATTTTATGTTTTTTATAAACCTCAAACTGTCACTTTACTTAATAATAGTATTTAAATAAATAAATTTATTTTTCACTTTAACAAATATTATTTTGAAAGTATGGATGTCACTACTAAATAATTAATTATAATACACTAATTGCTTAGTAGTTACAATGTAAAGTTCTGGAAATTACTTTTCACAATAATACTTAGACATAATTGATATGGGTGAATAGATATTTAAAAGACCTTTGAATTGATTTATTGCACGACCCACTTTTCTATTTAAAATTTTTATTGATGACGTCATCACGCTCACAGAGATGCCGATTTACGAAATAATGAATTTATTCCGTTCATTTGGACCATACTGTATATTTTTGAAACCCACAATAATTTACATAATTTAACTAAACGTGTTTACTTGCATAAGTATAACACTAGATTTTGAAAAATATCTTAATCGAAAATAGCTGAATAATAACAACTAAAAACAATAGATTTTTTGTTTCTCTTTATAATTCACATTAAAATCATTTTGCTAATAATTATGTTGGAAACATGTACACAAAAAGTTTGTAAAATAATTTCTTTTAGAGCACTGCTTCTACAGCGTTGAAGAGTGTTTAAACAAACTAAATTAAAATAAATTTTGTCAAATTTAAAATTTATTTCAATAATAATTTATTTGTGAATTTCTTTTACGTTCTGTTACATATCAATGACATTTATTATATAGAGCTGTAATTTTAATATTATTTAACGTAAGTTAAAATTTCTAACATACTATAATTGTTAATGTAAAATGTAATTTTCCTTTGTTTAGAAAAATTATTGATTATATTATACATGACTTCAAACGTACCTTGTATATAAAGTGGTCAATAAACATTACTATATTATTAATACTACTTTCAATTTATTTCTGTTTTTCAGGTCACAACTATTTGTATAAGTTGCATTTGAGCTAGTTGCGTAGTTTAAACATATTTGATGTCGGATGTAGTGTGGCAAATTGAAGATTTTCTTAACTGCCTTGTTTTACTATGTACACGATATACAGGTACATATTGGATGCGACCCTCAAAATTGTCTTTAAATCAATCAAGTGACTCTATAATTTCCCAATATTCACGGTATAGTTCATAAAATCAAATAACTCCCTTAAATTCAATGATACAAAAATATATCCCAAGCCTTTACCTCTTTTATCCAACCTAAAGTGAGGAAATTTCAGAGACTTTTTCCTTTTTAGCATTACCAATAATAGTATTTAAAATATTCCACATTTTTTTAGGACCACTTCCGGTGCTAGTTGTTAATTGTTCTTTATAATACCCTTTTATCCTTTTTTCAATCGCAGACTTTGCAGAAATTTGTGCAATTTATACAACGTCTTTAAATAATCAATAATTATTTAATCCTCTTAAAATGGTGATCCGATCCCAATAATTATGAAATTATACGTATGTTCTGCTTAGTTGTTGGTTTTACAAAGTATTTGATAGACCTGAGCAGGGGAATTCTGGGGTCATGCCGCCTAAATAAAATTATTCAACGAATTAATAAAAAGGTGTACATTTTTGTTGTCTTAATTTTAAGAAGTCCGCGAAACTTAAAGATAGAACAACATCGTCTAGTAGACATTCTCAGTCATACTTAAATATAACAAATATGGATAACTTTAATATACACAACTTAATGAAAATATATTTCATTCTGGAAAAAACTGTAATATATTATAGTGCGGTCAAATTTTTTAATTTTAATTATATTTTTATTATAAAATAGGAATTAAAACATATATAATATGAAACTAGTTAAGTAATAATTTTTACTTGGATAAAAATCTTAAAGAAATTTATTTCGTTGAGCATTTAAACATTATCTTAATGAAACAGGTCTAGTTTAATGAAAAAAGAGGAATTAGCAAGAGAGCCCATAAGTTTGAAAAGAAAAATAAAAATAAATTCGAAAAAATGACCATACTAAAATAGGGAACATTATATTGAAAAAGATATATTGGTGTAGTATGTGCAAACTCTTTAGTGATTAAATAAATAGGTAATAAATAATATTCTTGAATCGAAAATTAAATTAAACTAAAGAACATAAGTGTTGGTTCAAATTGTATTTGTGTATTTAAGCAATTATCTCTAGTATATTTAACGAGTCTATAAATTTCTAAATTGTTCAAGAGCAACTTATTATTTGTACGGTGCAATATACTTAAACATGTCCAGTATCTATTTTCACTTCGTATTTGTTGTAGTTCGTCTAAGAACTTTTTTTTCTAACAAGATTTCGTCAAATTTGTCAGACAAAAAATCAATAGAATTGTTCAGATTATGAAATGTATTAATCAGTTCAACATTTAAAAATTTTTTGAGACTCCAATTCATGTTTAAACTAACTTTCTCTTCTTGTTTTCTTTTCTTCATTTTTAACATTTATCCTAATATTTACCGATGTTTTCTAATTGGCCTTTCCTCTTTTACAGGATATTCGATATACCTAAAAGGCTTCAAGAGGATCTTTTGTATTTTTAGCTGATCATAGCAGTACTTGACTTTTTTCGTTGGCTTATAGATAGTTACTGAACTGTTGCTGGTGCTTCGTTATGTTGTTCATTCATCCTTCTTCGTAATATCAAGTTTCTGATTTCCTCTTTGGAATATCCGTCTGTTACAAGTATCTTTTTTAAGTATTGATGTTCCGAGTTTAATTGCGATTCGCAAATCAAATGATTCCTTGTTTAGATGACAGTCTGTATGCTTTGGGTCCGATATACTTTTTATGGTCTAACATTGAGCTTGTTTTTGTCAATACAACATCCGAAGATGTTAGTTGAATGTTGTTTTCTGTTTCCATTGTGAATTGTATGTTTTGGCAATAGCTCTTTAACATGTTTGAGAAAAGTTTCTTATTTTCGTGATTATAAATAACAAAAGTGTCAACCACATACCGGTAAATTATATGTTTCAATACATAAGACTCGTTATTCTAGTTCCTTCTTAAAGAAATGTGCCACTAGCGAGCTTAAAGGACAGTAAAAATTTGTCTAACTTTGGTCATAGAATCTTTAAAAGGTACTTTGTTAACTCTTATGTTGTTGATCTCCGAATTATTATTAATTTATTAATTACAAAAAGAGTCTGCTACTAGAAAGAATCTCTGTGCAGACTTGTATTGAAGGAGTACAGTATATATTATATTTTATATATTTTGAAAATCTGAAAAAGTTTAAAAAAAATGGTGGTCAAGGTCGCTGTTGTTAATATCTTTAAACTCTAAAGGAGCTTCATGTTAAAGCCATTCTTCAAAGTATACGAATGAATATTCCAAAAAAATTAACAGTATCATTATTTGATGTTTTGCAATTTTTTTTCGTTTAATCGATTATTTCATGAAATTACTTTAATAATGTTTTAAATTGTTTTTGTAAAAGGATTTATAAAATATTATAAAAAATAAAAAAATTTTCCTCAAATATATTTATTGATCCCCAAATTTTTGTTCAAACCGCGAGCATGAAAGTGTTATTAACTAATTAAACATGGCCACTAAATTAGTTAAACAAGGTTCATCAATTAATAAAAGCATACCAGTAGAGTAGTTAAAAATGTTTTCAAAAATAGGCAAAAGGGTCTATAAATTATGTTAAATAAATTCTCATTTAAAGTAGTTACTAAAGTATATATATATATATACCGTTTTTCTAGAATTCGTGAAAAATACATTTATCAAGTTAAACAGATTACATTATTAATAATAAAAATAAACAATTTATTAATATTAATAAAATTCTTTGCTTATAGTAGAAAAATAGCTTCTTATAAACTTCTTTAACTAGAATAATACCATAGGTTATTTGAGTCCTGTTTAAAAAAAACTTTTTAATTAGAGCAATGAAAAGGGATATTTGGTGTAAGTTATAAATTTGGAGAAAATAAGTAGGTATTATTAAATCTTCCTTGTGTCATGAGGAATCAAAGAATTTTTTTATTGATATATAGAAAAAAAGAACTAATATAAAATTATATTTTAAATATTCAAAGGTTAGAAAAATCGGGAATTTTATCTAATACTATTTGGTTTGAATTTAAAAATTGAAATCTTTTAACTTAAAATAAAAAATTTTTTTCAATAAAAAAAAAGAATTTTAAGAAATTTCAAAGAATAAAAAAATAAAAAATATAATTGGTTAGACCATATTGCATACGAAAATTGGATAAAAATATTTCAAACATTGTTATACCCACTGTCATTTTAAAATTTCTCTCCTTGGGAAAAAGTTTTGTTTATCACCTAATATAGTAGTGTAATTTCTATCAGTAAATTTTTATCGGATATAGAATCTATCATTAAAAACTGTAACATAAATAAACAACAAATCTAGATATCTCAGATCATCAATATTAATACAAAATTTTATTATTATTATTTATTATGTTATACTTGATATTATTTTACTTTTATTTATTTATCTTTGAAGTATTTTATTAATTTATACGTTTTATATAATTATTTTTTTTTTAATATTTTTATTTTTTTTGAAATATTGATTTAATTCAATTTTGATTAAATACCATTTTTCCAAATAAAATGTAAAAAAAATTGCTCTGTAAATGGGTTACTGTTGGGAAATAAATGCTATTATTATTATTATTATTATTATTATTATTATTAATATGCAAGCTTATTTACAAATTAAAGATATTACTTGGTTTCATACTTTTTCTCAACCCAGTATGTATGTTCTACAATTTATTTTTATACATACCGATGGGACAACAAAATTGTAATATAATAGCTTAACTTTACGGATAGTATTGCTTTTGTTAAAAATATATTTTTTAAGTCTGTACTGTGATCGAAAGTTTTATTTGTGTTAACCAGCGTCGGTAATTAGCCCTGGAAAGATCAACCCCATATTAATGAAAAATGTTTTACTAAACTATAATGAAAAAAGTTTCATAAACTTACTTATAAATAATATAAGTAATAGAAGAAAAGGTCGGTCAATATTCAATATTGTAATAATCGCGGAAAAATGTTTAAAGGCAAAGGACTACACATCAAAGTTACAGATTCCTAACAGATTTTTGTAATTTTATTATATTTTGGTATTATGAGTTATTGCCGTCAAAAGTTCACATGAAGCCAATTCCATTAAGTGTATACTTTAGCTACGAGATGGTTTTAAATATTTAAAATAAGGATAACCGCTGCTACATATTACGTTATTATAATATATATTATTAAAATCATAATTTTTCCTTATATATCAACATAAGAGTATTTTCATCAATATTTTTACTATAAACTATATTATATTTTCGAAAAATGTTACTTATATAAACGATAAGGGTCCAGAATATCCCACTTGTGGAAAAACATACTGAATCAAGTTTTATGTACAATACTCATAATCGAGAGTAAATACTGATATTCAGATTTTTATTTAAAAGCACAAAAAATGAACGGACTCTATATATATATATACAGTGTGTCCAATTAAGTCGGCACCATATGGGAAACTTTTTTATTATTAGTTTTATGAAAAAAAGTTAGTCTTTATAAAAAGTTCTGCATGGTCTAAAACCTGAAATACAACCATCGGATTTAAAATTTGTTGAGCCGTATACAAGGTTTGTCGAATAATATACTCGTAAATTTTGCTCAAGAGTAAAGTACCTTTATTTTTGACAATATCGAAAAATGTTACTAAAAAAAGTTGATCAAAATTAAAAATTACGTTTAAATATGTAAATACATCCATTTACATTTATTTGCAAAATAAATGAATATGCACTTTTTACGCGTTTTAATTGCAAAATTATTAGAAAACATCGAAAAACTAAAAGGTTATCATGTGTTTCGTAATCACAAGAGATAAATGTTCATTCAAAATAGAAATATTAGTAAAAAATAAAATAATCTGAAGTTTATATATATATATATATATATATATATATATATATCAGAGATAGTCGCCTTTGAGTTTCCGTAGGCTGACTACGAATGATAAATTTAGTTTTATCATGTATGTAAAAATTATTAAACGTTATTATTGTAATCCCGGTTAGCATATTTAAAGAAATTAGATTATTAATTATATTATTTGAAATATTTATTATTTCTAAAGTTTAAATTTATTAAATTATTATATGGATTTATTTAGATTCATGCAATAATCGATTAACATTGAAATTATGACATCTGTCACTTCATAATTGATTTTGATGTATGAATAACTTAACATCCAAATTATGACAAAAATAAAACGAATTTAGAGTCCAGAATTTATATTCAATTATATCATATTTTAATATAGAATTAATTAAATTTTAATATCAGGTAAGTCAGGTTATGATTTGTAGATAAGAATAAAAAATTTTAATTTCAATTTACAGATATCTACTATTGTCCCTTAGCGGTTACAAATAAAATGTGTTATCCTTTTTTTATAATTAAGTATAGTTAAATAGTCGTCAATATTATTAAATAGCACAATGCACGTATAAAGTTTAATCTAATATAACCTACAAATACTATCCCGGTTAACCTATAAATTATTTCCCGGTTGTTCTAGTTATTGTTAACAGCCATCATGTCCGAGATAAAAAAAATAAGAAAAACATACACATACAGAAAAATAAAGAAAAATATTAAAGAATGTTTGAATTTATCTAATTTTGATCTAAGAACTGATCTTTCACCCAAAAAACTGTTGGACATATAGCTATGAAAACGTATATGCCTCATCTTCAACAAAATTCATATGTTTTGCATAATACGATGAGTAGAAATGAGTTTTAATATTTAGATGACTATGAAAAAGCAGTGCTCATGTTTAAAAATATAGAAATAAACTCTAGTCTTTCATGTGCTACTTCAGATGGCGAAGGAAGGGGGGAGAGAAATAGATGGCCAGGAGTGTTGAGTTCACCTGAGTATTCAAGTTCAGATGAAAATTTTTACCAAATGTGCCTAATTTGCCAAGGAGCAACAAGCTTGCCCATGCTAAACATTTAGAGGACGTTACAAATATTTCCTCAAAAAGTAGAAGTACTTTAGATTTAAACCAGAAAAGTGCTTTTGTTCCAGAAAAAATAAATGAGTTGCAGCAAAACAAAACATGTGAAATTATGAAAATGATGCAGGCAATTAAAAGAATTGAAAATTAGTTATTAAAATAGTAATCTGGATATGAACCGTAATAAAATAAACAAGAGTTTACTTAACAATAATTTGCAGGCACTTTTCAATAATTTTTATATAATTTATTATTTTAAATAACCACTATAACTATACTAGTTCTTCAATTTTTTTATTATTACCTATAATCTTTTTTGATTGGCTCAGTTAAAAATCTAAGAACACTAATCAATCTTTTTACGGTTATTATTTCCTTAACATCAATTGTTTTTTCAGCAACAGTTAGGAAAAATATCTTGACAAAAGGAGTAACCAGACAGGAAGTTGAATCGGTTATTAAAAACTGGTTAAGATCTGCTAGTGACAGAGAAGGAGGTAGAGAAAGGAGGAGGCGCTAATTTTTAATATTCTAGATGTTTTCTTTTATTTTGTTTATACCTGTATAACGTGTTATGTTTTATTAGTTTTATTTTGTAATATATGCTTTATGTTTTACTTTTAAAGGTGTCTTTTAAAACGAGGGATATTTTAAGGTAGCTTCGTTAGAGTACAACTGCGTCATTTTAAATGCGTATGAATAAAAAAAAATAAGGCCTTCTAAAGGTTCTAGTCCTTAGGCCTTAGGGCTATGATCGGGTTCCCGTTTAATAACTGTAGAGATGCCAACAGTTGTGGAACCCGGCATTAATAAGTACGGCAAGCCAATAAAGTATGGAAATAAAATTATGAAGGCTCTTGTATACTGGAGTAGTATGTAAGGAAAGGTGATGTAATGTTCCTTCAAAAATGTGGAAAACAACGATTTTAACTTAATTTAAATGGGAAATGATGTTGCAGGAATCACAGCTCTTCCCTTTGGATGGTAAATCAACTTTAATTCTTCGATTTAAAAAAAATTGGGAAAATGCATCTTACTCATGTAGAATGGAGAAACAGCTCCTCACTCTTCGAAGGGATATCAACAACTGATCTAAATAATTTGTTTATTTTCTTACCTCCAGGTCTTTCTTGTCCTAGACACCATTAAAATTTTTTTTTTTCAATTTTTTTTATTTATTAATCCCAAGGTACTTGTTGTCCTAGACACCATTCAGTTCTCCTTACTTCGTAAGAGGCGAATTCAAAAGTATCTTGAACAATATTTTTGTAAGGGTCCTTCAAAAATTTTACTGAATGTTTTTATTCACTTTCCATATAAAAGCACTTACTTTCATTTAAATATTATTTCTTAATATTAACACTTCACGTAATTATTATTAATTCTTTCACAATATAAAGAAAAACGTAATTACAAAAGTGTAATCTAAATTTTAGACAATGTCCTTTTTCTGTACTTTTCATTAAAAAAAAACAGATCTATAAATTCTTCTGATTTTAATATAAAATAAGAAGAGTAGTAAAGCATGAAAAGTAAAAAGGAATAAATGCAAAAATTGGTTATAATAAAGTAAATATATTCAGAGAAATCTGGATATAGATTAAATCTAGGGTAAAGCTCGAAGCACCAAATTCAAAAAACTAATAATGAAAATAGATATACAAAGGAAATAAGATATGACAACTAATGCTAAGAATAAGGACACGACTATAGCTAATGTAAATAAAAAACAACTGAAATTAACAAATAATAGTTATGAAAAAGGCATTAAATTGAAAAATACTAATAGTAAGTAAAAAAAATGTAAATATAAATATTCAAAAAAATAATACAAAATTTAGTTACTTGAAATATAAGAAGTGCACAAGGACAAGAAATAGAAGTATGTAATTAATTTAAGAAAGCTCAATTAGAAATTTTAGTTATACCTAAATCTAAGAAGAACCTTTAATTTTGAAAATGGACATTAGCTGATATTTAAAAAAAGCTTAAGCATATTACAGAAATAGCAATAAATAAACGATTTCTGATCACTGACCTGAAGAATAAATACAATTTGAGTAACTGCGTTTAATTGGTCAGATGAAGATGCGAAAGCGGAAAATAAATATATATTCTGGAGGAAAATTAACAAGTCGATACTTTTGAATTCTGGTAGAAAGTGGAACTCATGATAAACATCAAGCAAAAGAATAGAAAAGACAAACAAAGTATATCAGGCAATAAGAAAATGTCTTATAAACAAGAACGAAGTAACAAAACAAATTAAAATGAAAGTGTACAAAACGATTTAGTGTACCATTCTTACATATGTATGTGAGTCGTGGGTGTTAACAAAAAAAAATAGGTGCGGGAGAAATGGGATATCTACTAGGATGATGTGGTCACCTACATTTCCAAAATTCTGTCGACAGGATTCCATTACCTTAATGTGTAGCCCTTTAATCGATACTTTATTAAATATTATTTCAATATTGTTCTGGTACAGAAAGCACAAAAAAATAGGACTGCCGTTTTAAAATGAAATTAAAATGCTAGTAAATTAATAAAAAAATTATTTTTCAAAAAATTTACATTTCAGTAGTATTAAGTACGAATTAAAATCGATTCGGTTATAAAAGTTAATTGACGAGCGTAACAAACATTTAAATATAAATCTGTTTCGCTTTGTTCTGCATTTACGGAAATAATGAAAACGACTGCGATATTTTAATGTTTTCATAAATGACTTACCTGGCTTCTCTTATAGCTTCTATCCAGTTTTTACAGTCCATTTCGTTTACAGCCCTTAATTCGTATTGTCGTATATTCTCTTTTCTGTAGGATATTGCGAAGCAGAACTGAAACAACAAGATTTTTAAATATCTCGGGTTATGAAAAAGTTTTTATTTGTTTCAAGATTGAGGCCAGCTTATTTTTTCAAGATACTTTAATCTAGCAAAACATAATTACTAAGAAACATCTGATTTGGAATTCCATGTTTATACAGGAAGATTTCATTGAATTACCTTTACGAATTCTAATAGGTAATAAATCTTAAAATTCTTAGGAACAAATTTACAGGAATCTTGTTTTTTTTTTAAAATAAGTCACGTATTTACCAAGACAAAAAATCCAATTCTTCATATATTTATTTGATTAAATATATAACGATGTGATATCATTGTATCAAGTGTCAGCAATAAGGTGGCAGTTTTTTTGTAGCGATTATTTAAAAATCCTATACAGGGTGTGAAATGTGTACAAACATTAAAACAGTCAAGTTTAAAGTTCTAACTGGATATATGTATGTCTACATGAAAGTGATATTATAATAATTTCTTAACTCGAAATGTGGATATTTACGACATGATTTTACGTTTAAGTTAAAAAGTCGCTGATTAATCCTTTTAAACCGTGTTGTGAAATTATAGTTTATGAAGTGTTTTTACGATTTCATCGTCTGTTGAAATGTTTTTTAATACTGAATTCACTGATTTGGTTTTAGATTTTGGCGGTGCTCATGAAAACTCTAGTCAAGTAAAAATTTGCAACAGTAACGATTTCCCAATTAAAGAGTTTCAAAGTTTTTTTATTCTTCTAATGCTAACAAAAGTAGAACTCGCTTCGTAAGAATACTTGATGACGAAAAACAAATACTGGAACGATTACAAATATACCTAAGTAGATTATCCCAGTTTATTTTTTGACCAAATCTAAAAGAATAAAATTTGCAGTCTTACCATATTCAGAAATTTTTAGCTTTATATGCACTGGATGAGGAGAGAAGAATTGAGTTTTGTCGAGTAGATATTTCAAACAATCGCTGATATGGAAGACTAAAAAATACAGGATGATTTTTATAATAACCGACACAGAGCAGGGTCACGTAGGGGAACCTAAAATTAAGTGATTTAATGTGACTTAATTCTATATTAAGTTGCACCTCTGAGAAGTTATAGGCCTTGAAAGTGGGGGTTCACATTTCGAATATCTCAGTTATACTTGTACTTAGAAAAACCAAATTTGATACACGTTGTGAATGTATCAAGAGCATTAATCGATATTAAGTTCAATTATAGCGTTTTAAAGAGTTTTCAAGGAATGATACACCATTAAAATGTTACAGAAGTTTTTACCAGTTGGCGGACCTGAAAAGTTATTACTTTATTTTATAATTAATTTAATTGTAAAACATTTCTTACTCTTGTTATTTTTAAAAAAAAAATTATCGTTTTCAACAAAAACCCGAACCTGACGTTAAAGAGCAAGAAAAATTTTAGAATGAAGTAATAACTTTTGAGGTCTGCGAACGGGTTAAAGAATTCTGTCACATTTTAATGGTGCATCATCTCTTATCAACCATTTAGAATGCTACAATTGCCACTTTCAAGGCCTATACTTCTCAAGACTGCAACTTAGTATACAAGTAAGTTTTCCTTAAATCACCACATTTTAGGTTCCCCTAGATTCCCCAGCTTTGTGTCGGTTCTTATAGAAAACACCCTTAGGCAAGACTTGTTTGTCTATTCTTTTAGAAGAAGTATCTCTCAAGATCTCAAAATAAGACAAACAATGATATTTATTCGAAGGTGCATCCTTTGGATTTATTGCAGTTTTTAATTATTTATTGATCTGCAGATTCAAAAATTCCTCTTGTAAGATTTCAGCAAGTGGCAACTATTATACCCGTTAATAATTTACCCCGAAATGTCTCATTTAACGTTTTATGTTATGATGCAGTATTTTACAAATGATATTTGACCACAGAAAGACGAATGATATTAGGAATTGCCCAGTTTCTTAATTTAGAATTTATCATTTCAGTTACGGATATTACAAAGATATTTCAATTACGCCATGTATAAATTGTCCAAATCATAAGAAATGTCAAGAAGTTTAAAATAATTTTATAGGTAACATCTACAGAGTCTTTCTTAACAAAGCATCTTAAATTATAGAGATCACGGGTCACTATAATATTAAAAAAATAGTTTTTATTAAAATTATTTCCTCACCATCATTAAAAAAAGAAAATACATCTCAAAAATTCAGTACTGTGTCAAGTTCTTTTTTTTTATAGAAATCTAACTGCAGAATTACAGTCAATAGGGTTTATAACAAAATTAGGGGAGAGGGGCCATGAAACGGACACGTAATGAAAGGGACTTAACAATTATTTCGAAATGTATTCGTTGCAAAGTAACGAATATTTGTTCTCCTGTTACGTCTTAAATAACCACCCATCTCGCCTGAGTTCGCTTCATTTGGACTTGTAATTTCAGAGTAAGGGGGCTTATAAATTTTTTGTCGTAAATAGTAAAGAACGCTTGTATTTTTTAAAGTGTGTTAAGTAAGTGATTTATGGTAAATATCGAATAGAGTTAATGTGTACATAAAAAGTATTCATACTTGGCTATCCAGACGTATCATAACAGGTAAATATGTTTAAACTGTCAGTTGGTAAATTAATTTATTATTTTGTGTAAATATTTATGAATGGGACACAATAAAAATTCATTAAAGGGACGTGTCCCTTTCAATATTTAAGTGGCCCTTTCAATACTTAAATAAATACATGATGCAAAAAGATGGCAATGTCTAGCTTCAGATTAAATTTCTTTTTTGTTTTAGTATAAAATGCCTTCAGAAAAGAAGAAAAGAATGCGTGTGGATTCGTCAGTTATAGAAAAAGCTATTAAAGAGGTAATTGAGAGAGGCACATCAGTGAGATCAGTAGCAAAATTTTATAATATTGCGAAGTCACATTTGGCACGATTGGTAAAAAAAGCTAACGAGTCTCCAAATACTTTTATATATAAGCCAAATATTGGAAACAGAAGAGTCTTTACCAAGGACCAAGAAATTATTTTGTGTGATTATTTAAAAACATCTGCAAAAATGTGTTATGGCTTAACAACGACACAAACACGAGAATTAGCGTACCAATATGCAGTACGATTAGATATTACACCCACCACATGGGACATCACAAAGCAGGCCAGTCCTGATTGGTTAAAAGGTTTTCTGAAACGAAACCATACGTTATCAGTTAGAAAACCGGAATGTACTTCCTTGGCAAGAACAACGAGTTTTAATAAGCATAATGTTGAAAAATTTTTCAATAATTTGGAAAAATGCTTCGAGAAATTCAATTTTTCTCCCCAAATGATTTGGAACGTAGATGAAACAGGTTGTAGTACAGTCACAAATACCCCCAAAATAATTGCAGAAGCTGGTGTAAAAAGAGTTGGACAAATCAGTTCTGCGGAACGTGGATCACTAGTTACCATGTTACCTTTTGTAAATGCTGCAGGAGGTACCATTCCTCCTCTTTTCATATTTCCGCGCGTCTACTTTAAAGAACTTGCTTGAAAATGGACTCACTGGTGCTCTAGGACAAGCAAATATTTCTGGATGGATAACGGAAGATTGCTTTTTAAATTCTCTTAAGCATTTCGTTCAACAAGTGAAACCTTCTGCTCAGTCTCCTGCTTTTATAATTTGTGATAATCATAAAACTCACATAACGATAAACATAGTTTTATATGCGCGAACAAACCACATTATCATCCTTACTTTTTCACCACACTGTGCACTATGCAACTGTTTAACATGTTAAACATTCAATAAAATAATTAATAAATCAACATGTCCCTTTTATTAATGCAGACGTCTCTTTCAATACCACCTATTTATGAATGGGACAAAACGCATTAAAAATTCAAAATAATAAATTCCCATTTTAAAATCTTTTAAGAACTTATTCGCCACAAAAGTTTAGTTTTTGATTAAACGTAGTTTCGATTTGTACCAAAACCACCAAATTAAATCATTTTATTTACTTGTAACCATGCTTTGAAGTGAAATGTCCCTTTCATACCACCTCTCCCCTACAGGATATCATTATAAGAGAATAATATCAGATAATTTTCCGAACTCCTGATACGACGCTACTAGATTATTACAATTTGACAAAATTATTGCTTAATGAGAATAACCTGTATTTCCCTTCTCTAGAGCTCACGGGAATGTAATAAAAATTTTTGTGCTATCTTTAATCTTCCATCTCTAGGAAAACTTACTAAGTATTAGTATTGCACATAAAACTGTTCATGAACTGATTCGAGAACAGCATGGCTATTTTAGGACGAGCATATTCATAATAAATAATCAAATCAAATCCTAGTGGATAATTTTACCATATACCATTAATTAATTTTATTTATTCATTTTATAGGGCACTGACAGCACATTATATTATTTAAGCTTGACAGGCTATTTTAACGGGTTGAAGCTCTATAAATAAATACGAATTTATTACATTAGCAGACAATCGATTTTTGTTGAATTATTTAAATGTTTACCTTTTCTCTTGGCACAATTATATAGTAAGTAAATAAAGGCTTTTTCGTTACATCTTAAATATAAATTGTGAATGAATTATCGTAAATATTTTAATAATAAATATAACACATCTCTTAAATCTTACTGAAAAGCAATACGCATCAAGTAATGCACTAGATTTGAAGAAATAAACTCAATGAGCCAAAGTACATCCACGTGAATTTATTAAAGCGACCTTTTCATTGGCGTTAGAACCCAGCATTAAACAGGAATTTGATGACTAAACTCGCCGCTTGTGTTACACCGGGTCCACACATTGGGTCCAACGTTGGCTCCAACATGTTCACCCAATATGTGTACCGGTAAAATAGCACTGGCGCCAACGTTGCACCGTATCCGAAGCGATTCGGTTTTTCTCCAAAGATTAAAGACATTGGCGCCAACGTTGGAGAACGCGATCACATTTTTCTTTCTTCTATTGTCAGGAATCAAAAATGAAGATATTCGATATTCGAAAATATGCTGTATTTGTATTGTATATGCATTTGCATATGTATTTGCTAATTGTAAAGTATTTTCTTTTCATTTGCTCTGTTTTGTTTTGATTTTGATTTGTTGTTTTTAGCGTCACTTATAACAAGAAGTAGTGTTTGTAACATTTATTTAACAATTCGTGATGCCTTTTAATCCTGGTGATGTGGTAATAATTATCTGTGAAGGTACTGACTTAGTAACCCGAAAACCTGAGTCGGGCAAATAAAAATTAGATACCAGCCAAAGACATGATGACTGTTTTATAGTGTCTGCGAGTTTGGGGAATAGAAGAGTCAGAGTCAGAATGAAGAGTCAGACATGTGATTGTCAGTTAATGGTCCATCAGAAGAAGACTTTCTGCTTTCTGAATATATTTGTTAACAGTTGCTATGCCACAACTCGATAAAGATCAATATTACCTACATACCAAAGATCATTCACTATATTGAGCAATATTTTGTTTTAGAAACTTTGAACTAACTTTATGGTATACCTAAATAGCTGGATGGCAATGGTATTAGTACGAATATTTATATGAACATACCCAAAATTTTATTTCAAATTGTAAATTCATTCTTTGGTTAAAAGTCATTTGAAGTTAACGGGTCATTATATTTTATAGCAACGGAAAAAATTTTGCAGCGATTAAATATCTTGTAAAACAAGGTTTAAGGTCAAAGGAATTTCATGCAGATATGGCAAATTTTATTGGTAAATCTGCTGCTCCACAAAGAATGGTTTTCAAATGGGCTGGCTTGTTTAAAAGTAGTCTTACCTGGGTTGAAGGTGATCTAAGCAGCAATAACTAAAGCATCTTCAGAAAACATTAAATAAAAATCCAAATATTACTACGCGTAAGATTACTGATATCACAAACATCTCAGTCGAATAATTAGGACATTTTGAAAACTGGTGCCGTATTCGTTAACAATTCAACAAAAATTCAATCGCAAACGAATTTGTTAGCGGCATTTGGATCGTTTTAAGCAGAATAAGAATTTTTTGTGTAGTTTCATAACTATGGATGAGACTTGGATCTACCATCGTGATTCTAAATTGATTATAGGGGATTGAAGCTCTAGATGTTTAGCTTCAAAGCAAAAGGGATTAGTTATTGTTATTTGGATCATCTTCAACGATGGTAAGACCACTTTTAACCAAGCCAGCCCATTTGAAAACCACTCTTTGTGAAGCAGCAGATTTACTCCACACATGTGCCGTATCTGCATGAATTTCCTTTGTGTTTTACCAGATATTTAATGATCTTTGATATGTAGCTAATATCGACCTTTATCGATCGTGGCGTAGCAGCTATTAACAAAAATATTAAGCAAGCAGAAAATCTTGTTCTGACGGACCATCCACTGACATTCACATTTCTTACTTCTAGGAGTTGAAGAGAATCTATAGAAGCTATTCTATTCCGCAAACTCGCAGAGACTATAGTCATCATGTCTTTGGCTGATATCTAACTCTTTTTCACCCGACTTACCATCAGGATTAAAAGGCATTATGAATTGTTAAATAAATGTTACAATTACTACCTCGTGTTATAAATGACACTAAAAACAAAACAATCAAATTCAATATAAAATAGAGCAAATTGAGCTATCACTAGCGCAAATGAAAAGAACATAATTTACAATTGGCAAATACATATAAATACATATATATATAATATATATAATACAAATACATCAAAATTTCGAAGTGATCTTCATTTTCTGCTCCTGAGCAAATAAGAAAGGAAAAAGTAAGTTGTTCCAAAACCAGAAAATACTTTGCCAATCACCGGTTAACTCACAGTGCTTAGTGATTTTTTTTTTTTTAAATAGTCGGCGCAATTCAAATTTAATTTAATATACAGGATTTTCTATCTAAAAAAACATGGCTTCATTTTATGAAACATCCTGTATGTCTGTATATGTTTTTTTTAAATGTGAAGCTTGGTTCTTTGCACAGTATAAGTATGTATTTGTTTGTTTCACTTTATTCCTGGTTTTCATTACCAATATTTTTTCTGCTAGACTTATTTTATTATATATATTATATTTTTATATATTTCTTAGCCTTCCACCGAACTTGACCTTAGTTCGTTAATATTTTTAGATTATCAATATTTGCACGGAATTAATTCTTTCTGTGAATTTGGTCTGTCAATATAGTTTTTGTGTTGCCCAAATCTGTAACACGTTTCATGGATAAATAAATTCATTCGTTTTCTCTACGCTCCTGCGTGGATGTAAATCATTCGACCTAAAATTCACACACTTGAATTAAGAGTTGTTTAGCAAGGCATATTTCTAATATTGGAATATACCGATTATTTTTTAATCATAACCATTTATTGAAACGTGGAGTAATTTGTCCAGAAAGTTGGGTACACATGAAGGTCGTTCGTTTTGTATTAAAATGAACCAGAAAAACATTTTCCTTTCAACTCGACTTCCAATGTCGTTCAAAGTGATGCACTGCTGTGTGTAAATATTTACATACTTCGATTTCGAAGTTTCCAATCAGCAATATAAATTGTGAAAGTTTATACTAAAAAAGTATTTTTTACTCGGTTAAATTTAAAAATTTTAGTGCACACGCCGAAGAATACTCTCACGGTAAAAATCACCTTTAAATTACCACAACATCTCGAATTTATTGGGTGAGTTTCTACCACTATTTGCAGCAAGTTCTTCCTGCTTTTAACAACTTTAAACCCCCAGTATTGTCGGGAAACTGAAGGGTATTTATTACTTGTCAATAATTTAACCTTAATGGAAAATAATATTAACTAGGTTGTGCGAAGATATAATATATTTTTTACAGTGTAAAAAATTAACTAAACTTTTTCAAAACCTAGAAATACTGTAAAAGTCCGTATTTAAATTCGTTTTTATTGAAAATAAAATATTATTGACCTAGTGATATTTCCGGTATTATAAAATCAATAAGTTTGTCTTGTATTACTAAAATGAATGTATACGAAAGCAGGAATTATATTGACAATTGTTGTGGGTATTTTACAGAAAATTGTACTAAAACCGCAAGATAAATAAAGAAAGCGAAGAAAATGTGGCAACAATGTTGTTTATTCCAGCTTTTAAATTCTAGATCAAATATTATATCACTTAAAATACCCAAAAGAGATATTGGTTGCTACAGTTCTCGCCGTTTACTTAGATGTACTAGACAAGCGAGACAGCAATATCTATTATTTCACGTAAGACAGCAGTTGGTTAAGTGCGCTCGAACGAACACCCAATCACAAGAAGTACTCAGTAGCGGGCTAGGTTTAGTCTTTTGATAATGTCTCATCAAAGTGAAAACAAGCGTAAGCTTCGTCTACACGGACAAACTCGTGAAGTTATATTTAAAGTGTACAATTATTTTAAAACGGTTAAAAGTGAACAAGACACTCTAACAGATGTAAAGATAAAAACATCAGAAGTGATAGGTAAGATAAAATTTAGATTTTATTAACATCACATTTTTACTTTTTGCATAATTATTTGGAATCAAAAACCACATATTTTTTATTTGAAATACGACGTTTCGACGAAGTAAATAAGTATAATGTGGTATAAAATAAAGTTTTTAAAAAAAATTAAATTGTAAAAATTCCTAAAATCTTTTTATCAAAATATAGATTTAATGTATATTAAAACAAATGATGCATTATTTATATAATGTCGAAACGTAATAATGAAACTATGAAACCATTTTAAATATTATTTTACTTTCATTGAACGATCCCTATTAAAAATTTTTTAAATTATTATATATTTCAATCTTTTTTTATACAAATTATAACGATTCTCTTTCTGTGTTCTTTATAGGAGTTTCTGTTGCTACAGTGGAAAGAATTATTCATGAAGTGCAAAAATCATTGGAGAAGACTGGGAAAGAACTTTTTCTAGTCCTAAGAAAAAACGTATTAGGAAATCAACAGTTACAGATCTTCCAGAATATCAAAGTACAGACATTTGACGAATAATTCATGATTTTCATAAGACAGAATTGTCGAGTCAATGTAAGAAAACTGAATGAGAAAATCAAAAAAGATTTAGATATTTCTGTATCGGACACGTCTTTAAGAAGAATTCTTATATGTGCTTACCTACAAATAGTAAATTTCAAGATTTTTTTCATGTTTAAAAAATGTAAAGATACAGTTTAACAATATATATTTTATCTACTTATAAATCTTCATAAAAACTAGTATAATAGATAAATTTTTTGCTGAATAAATAATTCTTTTTCCACTTTTTGATTGCTTCATAAAAGTTTGAATGTTTTTACGGGACGAGAAAAAACATCCAAAGCTGGAAGAGCAGAGCATGAGAGTTACACGAATATTTTCGAAATTAATTTGCACGTTTATTCTTTAACTTCGTATATTAATATCATTGAATGATGTCATTTTTTGCTTCATGATTGTTTCGCTTATAATTGTTATTTATATGACTTCTTTGTTTTTTTAAACCTGATGATGACTGATCACAGTCGAAACTAGTTTCCTTTTTAAGGAGGTATGGTACGTACAGTCCAGTCAGACAGTTCCGTCTCATTGTACATGTCAACAGTATGTACGTACCTATAGGGAGAATGAACTTTTCTCAAGACTGTACTTCCAAAATTAAAAAATTTCAGCTAGCAATAACCGTCTTTTAGCATGTTAAAATTATTATTTTATGAATTTTAAGATTAAATTATAACATTAATTTTCGTTAGTCAACAGGATTTATAAGTAAAATAATTAAATAAAATAATTTAATATCTTTGTAAAATTAATAAGAATTCCGGCAACGTCGCAAATCCAACCGCGTTTGCGCATGCGTGCACTACTCTATTCGTGTTTGTGATGTGTAAGTGTGTGTATGTTTCCAAGTAATGCCATTCAGACAGTGTGATATTTAATTAACAAATCTTCAAAGGAGAAACCAAAATTAAGAATATAATAAGTTGTTTATTATTTAATTATATTATGTTTTATAATAAATAATAAAAATTTAAAAATGCTTTCCCTAACCCATTTAACATTTCTTTTAACCTATTCTATTAAAACTTTAAATTTCCCGCGCGACGTACCATTTGCGACGTTGCCGTTAACATAACCCACATTTGCTATGGCTGAATGTTTTTTTTAAATATAGATTTTTTTAACTTAGTTATTTTTATAACTAAGTACCCTCAACATGATTTTATTTTCTCAATAATTTTTGGAATTTTTTTTTATAGACCTATTAGTTTTTCAAAGCTTTGTCATTATTTTTTCATCATGAAATTTATTATAACATGAGTATGTGTGATACCTGGTATGCCATTACAACGTTAAATGACCTCATTTTAATTTCGTTTCATAAAAAAACTGTGAACCCTAGGTCTCTAAAATTTTAAGACAACACGTATTAAATATAGTTTTATCGATCCTAAAAATTTTAAATTGATCTCATTATTTCGACTTAGCTCCCATACCTCCTTAATGAAAGTTTTTGCGGTAAAGATTTACAGATTTCTTTGGTTTAATCCTACATACCGCATTTGAGACTTATGTAGAACCTTGTCTATCTTATGATTTGTTTTAGGATTTTGAACTGTTTATCTTTTTGTCGGGAGTAAACTTTATTTAAAAATTTTTTCTTAGATTTTTTTGAGGTTTAGCTATTCTAATGCTTCTGTTTGTAGTATTGTAATTGATTCTCATTCTGAAATAAAAAGAAATAAACTTCTTCTTCTTGTTACAAGTATTATTTATATATTGGAATAAAAATATAATATAATAAAAACTTGAATACAGTTCTATATTGTTCAGACTAAAATAGCAGACATGAAGAGAAGTTAAAAAAAAGTAAAGTTGATTATCCAATTAACCGAAGGTATCTGAACTTTAATTTAATTCATTTTTATTTGATTTAGGCTAAGTGATAAATGAGTACAATTGATGTTAAAATATGTGGTAATGATTTAACTTTTGGTATAGAATTAAATTTTTTCTAGAAGTAATAAAATAATTTTCACATGGAGAACCAATAATACAGAGATTTTATTCTTAAAATCTTCTGACATGTAATTAAAAAAAATTGAAGTTGTTTTGAATAACGATTTTTGGCAAATTGTATAAAAATTTGGAAAAATTTGTATAGAAAATGATAAAACATGCTTTCAAAAAATGTACTAAATATTAAATAAGTAGGACTGAAAGCAAGATTTACCGTATCCATTGTAGAAAAAAAAACAATATAATTTGAAAGCAGTTGTAATTAAAAAGATTCCTGAACTTTAAAATGATTTTTATTAAAATTTTCTTATATCTATTGCAAGAAATGGTATTATTTTCATATTAGAGTCCTTTCAAATTCCAAACATATAAATAGCGTCTCAAAATTTGGACAGCTCTTTTCCATTTAGAGACACTATAATTTTAAAATAAAAGGTAACCAAAAAAAATTATCTATTTGTAAATAAGTGATGTCTGTATTCCATCTCCTGTTCTTATAAAGACAACAGTGTTATTGTAGTATATAATTATTTTTAACTATAAACTTATATAATATCTAATTTATGTGATAATAATAAATAAACGTGATATAAACTAAAAAGAAAATACATTTATCACCGTGCGGTAATTATTTATAAAAAAAAACTTAGGGCATACCAGTGAACTTTCTTCTTAAAAAAGAACAGCTTCAACAGTGATTTTGAATTATTATAGCTCAAGTTCTTCCTCCAATCTGCTTTGGTTACCAGACTTTTGGAGGTTCAACACATGTATGGAAATCATGTTGTCAATCTCAAAGAATAAAACATACATTTAGTTAATTTAATTTTACGGTAGTTGTTTATTAAAACTTAATTTTTTTTAACTTATAATTTAGAAATTATTCAGGACGTTATTGTAACATTAACTTCATATTTAAATGGCGTTACGCCGAAGTTTTTAAATATTAAATGTTTGTAATATGATAGATCATGTAAATATCGATTGCTTTAACCAATTCAATTTGAACTCAGCCTTGAGAAAATGTTTGGAATAAGATTTACACATTTCATTTTAAAGTTTTAAATTTGGTGCATTAAAGAAGATTAAGGATTTCATGCATTCTTAGGGCTTATTTTTCTTTAATATTTTGGTTATTTGAATTTAATTTGGTTTATTTTTTCTAATATAATTTTCTAACAAATACTGTGCTTAAAATGTTTATTTTAATAAAAATAAAGTATTAAAGATAATTCAATATTTCCTCCTTTAAAAATATAAATAATTAATAGCAACACACTCTATAAATTATCATTAATATATATTGTAATGTAATATTTTGATTATGTAGTAGTATGTAGCAGTGAAATTTGTTTAGAGAATTAGGTTCTTGTTAGATTGTCAATATTGTCAGATTTGAAATGTAAAATAAAAAGAATTTAATAAAGTTAATATATATATATATATATTATCATCATAATAATTTTGCGCCAAACGTGGGGCACAAAGTTAAAAAAAGACTGTAGAACCCAGAAACAAGATTTACATTTAATAATGTCGCATCATATAAGTTTGAGAATATCTCATAGAAGACAAGAGACTGGTGATGGGGATGAACAAAGCGCACCAGAACAACAAAATAGAGTAGAAGTCATGGATGAAAGTAATGAAGAAGGGAATGTAACAATGCTGACTATGGAAGTCCAAAATGAGATGAATTCACAAGGCAGTAGCAGGGCATATCAAGAAAATATAGAACAACAGACATAGGAACGTAATAAGAAAATAATATTGAGAATATAGCAGTTATGTTATGAATATGAGAAACCAATAAAAAAATGGAAGAAAATTTAAATAATAAATTAAAAAAAAAATTGAAAAATTGAAGCAAACTTTATACATTTCTTTCCTCGTTGGATAAGAACCGTCGACCTAATTTAAGGTTGAAATGTTCAAAACAATTTTTTTTTGCCAAAAAGATCGATTACAAATATCATCTTTCAAGCTTGGATTAACCACAACCATAAAATTTTCTTCATTTCTTTAATTTATATGTATTGTTGGTATTCGTTTTTGTCTGAATATAATCATTTATACTATCAACAGTTACGGCTTCAACAAACAACCATATTTTTTATTTTTATTATTTTTACCATGGAAACTTGAATCACTCACCTGTTCCAATTTTTATATGTTTTATTCTAATTACATTCTAAAAACCGGTGTCGTCTTCATCCCTTCGTGGCGGATTTGGGGAAGGTCAAACCGAAAGTTGGGCTGGTATAGGTGAGAGTTTTCATTATTTAAGTTAATATAATGCTTTAAATTAATTTTAGTGTTAGCATCCTCAACAGCTTTGGATAAATCCTCTCTTAATACCGTATTTATTTTTCCCTTACTTTGTGTGACCTTGCATTATCGCTATTGGATTTTGGTTGTTGACTGATTTGAGTATCGATCGGTGGTAACTGTATCTATGAATGGCAAAAGTCACCGTTTACTGGAACTTCTTGTAGGATTTGATTAGATTTTAACATATCGATATGATCTTGGAAACATTTTATTTTAGTTGTAATATTTTCATAATTTTATATTTTTACTGTACCACATAATTAAATATATGAATATTTATTTTATCATTTGTAGATGAATTACTCACCGCCTCAAAAAAGGCTGAATTTAAATTAGATTCGTTGTCTGTACCATTGTCCCATGAAGTTATATCCGCGGAACAACACCATACTTTGTCATTATGCTTAAATTTTTGGCACAACTTAAGTGAAAACTATTGTTGCAATTTATGCATTTTAATCCAGTTTTACTTGACCCTTTACACTTTTGACAATCGTTTACTTTAAGAGCTGTATTAGACACATCTGCTCCCGACGGCGCCATTTCTATAAGACTCATCGAAACCCGAAGCCATAATAAAACATAAATACATTTTAAATGTATTTTTATAACATACAATATGCATAAAGAAAAAGATAAAGTATGAAAGAAAACTTTTGAATTGAGAACAATTGTTCCGAAAAAAATAAATGGACCAAGAATTAAATATTATCCTAATTTACAAAAATATGATATACATATGTATAACGTGAAGAATATTACAAGTATTTTTTGTACATATGCCATATGTAGAGTGATTTATACACCTTTTTTTTAACACCAAAAAAAATACTTGAAAATTTAAGAACTCGAGATAAAAATGGCGTTTCTTTATCTTCACTGATTTTCACATACCATGCGTTTAAAATAAGAAATACCTTATTTTTATTCATCTTAGATGTCTAAATCATTCATTTTATCATCACATGTACAATATCATTGAAATCAGTATATTGAGTAAATTTCAATAAACGATTTTCTATCTAAAAAAAATCATACCACTGATATTTATTTTCAGAATTATAACACAATATTTGGCTTTTGTTAAAGAAAAAGCTGCAAAATTCATTAGTATATTAAATATAATTATTTTTCAGTAAAGGCTGTAATTTTGAGGGGCTTAATTTTGACCAAAATCTAGGTGTGGTGTATGCTAGAGGCGAGGTTAATGAATTGCGCGTGTTATACATTTTATTCGTAATTATATGACAAAAGAAAGTTCTTAACATGAGCAGTCATTGTAATGAAATATTTTACCCTATATAAAAAGAAATATCATAATGATTGTTTCTACCCTTACTTTATGGAATATATCCATTATTAACGTAAAATATAAAATGTACTTATCTTAAAATTCGACAATGCTCTAAAATTCTTTAAAGATTCTTATGACAATTATTTCACCAATGTTCTTTGGCATTCTCAGAAAAGATTATAAAAATTGACAGGCATTTCACATACAGACATGATTTTGATGTGTTTCAATAATATTTTTCAATTTTTAAAACCAGATTTAGTTGTTCCTTTAGTACTTTATATTGAGAAGATTATAAATGTTTCTTTATTCCAAATTCTTACAAAAAAGCAAGTTCTTGCTTCTTATCACATATATGAAGGACTTCTATTGTTGTTTCTATAGTTTTGCCACGTCTAAGTTTGTGTTTCATGTCAAAGAATAATGTGACTTATTTAAAATTAAAAGTAAAACAAGGATACCCATAAAATTACGTTTTCATGATGTATCATACTTATTACTTCCCTATTTAAATTGTATTGTTTAACGTAATTGAGTGGAGGGGAATGATATATGACACTTGAGAATATGCTATAAAAATGCCCGCCTTGATATAAAATATAAAATGTTTTTGGTTTTTCTAAAAGCAGTTGATTTTTGGAAGAATTTATAAAATATTGACTAGAAATATGATCAAAATCAAGTCTGTATGTCAAACGTCTATCAGTTTTTTATAATCTTATCTGACACTAGCAAAAAACATTGGTAAAAATATTGTCTTGAGAATATTTAATTAATTTTATAATATTGTAGAATTTTAAAATAAGTATATTTTATTTTTCACATTTAAAAAAAATATGTAAAATTTTCCTACATGTTATTAAATGTAATATCCCGGGAAATCCAGGTTCATCTAAGTCTAAAAGATGTAAAAATCCTCTAAAAATAATCTATGTCAAATAACAAGATATATGTTAATATGTTAATTTAAAGACTATGTATAGATATACATCTAATAGATATATATAATAATATAATATAGTAATATAGTAATATAGCACATGTCATCAAATGTTTTTAAGGCTATATTGGACAAACTAAATTTTAACTATTTATTATAATCAATGAGATCTTATAAAATTGTTGTGTTTAGGATAGATTACGTTAGCTTATAAAAATGTGATCTAAAAACTGAATCTATTAGGACCACATAAATTAATAATATATTAGATTATATTTTAGACAAAACTAAATTTTAATGTTTAATCCTTTAATATCTAAAGGATGTCACCCAGATCTATAAATTTTAGAAAAATATAATTTGTTTATAAAAAAGTGATCTAACAATTGCCTTAAACTTGAATCTATTACAGCCAAGTAAATCGTATATTCTTCGTTTCAAAAAAAAGAATTGTGAATAAAAATTTACGCTAAAGAAGTGAGCTAAATCAATTTAAATTATTTTAAATAATTTGTACATACTGCTAACATTTATTTCAATTTTTGCGGACAAAGGTAATATGATGAAACCCTGAAATAAATAAAAGTATGTTTTGCAATACTATATACGTTAGTAATATAAATAATTACTAAATATATTTATATGAATAAAAATATTTTAATATATTTTAGAGATATTTGTATGCTATAGAGGCGTTAATTACAACAACCATCTGTCTTTTTTGGCCATTTATCTAGATAAATTCAGTGAGATAAATTTAGTAATGACAAAGTTTAAATATTTCTAAAATTATTTGTTTTAGGATTTAGAATGTATTAGGTTTAGTTATGCTAATTAACTTAAAATTAATATAATAGTTAAATAGAATCTCACAAATGATTTTGCTTCAGTATATTTAATAAATTTAAAATTATTTGTAATAAACACCTTTCATCTCTTAGAAATAGACGGAGATGTTTAATACCTGCATATTAATTGTAATTTAGGTAACTGCTTATTTAAGTTCAATTAGGAGTGAATATACTTGACATTCATTAATCGTTTATCATTTTATTGTTTGCAAATTTGTGACCAGTCTTAGATGTGGTTCAGTTCAATAAAAATGCAGAAAGAGGGAGTATTTTTGAGGAAAAAATAAACTTTGAAAAAGAGAAGAAGCAATTTGGAAGAAAAGAAGCCTTGATAAGGCCAACTTTTATGAGCTATTTTGGAAGAACTAAAAGTACTTACCTTGAGGAAGTTTCAAGAGAGATTCTGTTCGAGATTTTCCAGAACAAAAATAGACTGAATTATTTAAACAAGCAGCCTAAAAAATGTGCAAGGAATAGGGAATCGTTAAAACTAATGACCAATAGAGAAAATATCGAGAGAAATTCAAATTAGGAACCCAGTTCTAGCCAGTTCATTGTTAATAGTGGCAATTTAAATAAGAAAAAAACAACAGGAAAAATAAAGAAAAAGCTGATCGGCTATAAAGTTGTAGCCCACACAAAAATTGAAAGTCTGTTATATGCAGGCAGTGCAAATGATGCTTAGACAAAAAAAAAAAAAAAAAAAAAAAAAAAAAAAGGAAGAGAAAGAGAGAAGAGAGAGAGAAGAGAGGGAGAGAAGAGAGAGAGAGAGAGGAAGAGAGAGCGAGAGAGAGAGTGAGTAAAGAGTTGAGACAAAAGCACTAATATATACTGTAACGGTTTGGTTCCACAAGCGAAGGCCTTATACTCGTGGTAAAAAAATTTCCGATGCACGTCATAGTATAACTAAAGTTACATGGCGCCACATTGTTCCGTACTTATATGACATTATTATGAATTCACATGTTGGTCAGCAATGGAAACTTCATATTGATACTATTGATTAGACAACATCCATGAAACAGCCCAGTCATACAACTATTTCGTACGCCAGAAATTTTGGATATAAATAGTATGACACTGACATGAGTAAAAGTTTTTCCCATTAAATCATGTTTTTAACCCCACACGAGTGTTACAGTATCACGCAATTCACAATATCAGAAATAAACGAGATAGATAAGAGAAAAGTCTATAACACAGTAGTACAGTTATGGATACCTCTGAAAAAACACCATAGGTCAGATAGAAGCAGCAGAGATGAAGAAAAAGTGCAAGAAAGAATAAATACGAGAGTGAGTATTGATAAAATTTGGAAACCGAAATCAGTAAATCCGAAACTTGAAAATAGACATCTAAATTGGTTCAGGCAGAAGTGAAGAAAGTGGTAGGGGCTGAAAGCATTAATCTAACGCTCTACATGACATAAAGATGTCTATTGAAGAAGAAGATTATTATTACTTGTCAAAATAACCACATTCAGTGATCCGAACTAAAATATATAAGGGAAAACCTGTCTGGAAAGAAAATACCTGTCTAAAAAGAACAGAGCCACCTAAACGACACTAATAATATTACGTAAACATTTTGCCAGGTTAATATTTCCATATTTTTATTAAGTAATCTTTCCCTTTCGTTGAATTTTTACTTGAAACAACGGAAACTGTGTAGGTATATTGAAATATTACAAAATTCATATATAACTTGATTAAAAAGCGTTTCCTTTATGATATCAGAAACGGAAACCCATGCACGCTATATTTTAATTAAAACAGAATTGCAGATTGGTATTTATTCGGTGAAGGAATGGAAAATGAATAGTATAGTTATGTATTCAATTGATGGTAATATAAAATTGAAAACACTCAAAACCATTATCATTTCTGTATTATTATTTTTGAGTCCATTTGAGAATAATATCAATATTAAAGAATGGCTCTCGCTATTTTAATTAGTTTATTTTATGGTAATGGGGACATTTTTAGTAAATGAATATCTCTAATTCTCTGCAAACTACCTTGAAAACAGTTAATTTTGAATAGTTATCATTTATTTGTGTAACATTAATGCAATTAAAATTAATAAATATGAAAGTATTTAAATTTATTGATATTCATCCAGAAAATATTAGGTCATGTTAATATTACCAGATAGGACCTCTGGTAACCTTGGTTTAATATTTGCACGGTAAATTTTATTGGAGAAAAAACAAAAGTTTAAAAAAAAATAGTTCCAACGTTCCGAAAATGTTATTTTCTTCTTCGCAGCTAGCTAATAAACATTGATTTTTTATAACCTTTTGATTTTTTCTTTAATAAAGCTGTAATTTTCCTGAATGGTGTAGTGAATACAAATATATAATAGAAAATGTTGGAAAAGTTCAAATAAATTTCTTCGCTATTTATATTTTAAAAAATATCATTTATCTTCACATTACAGAATTATTAGATCTATCCAATTTGAATGTAATAAAATCTCATTTTACTGAAAAGTAAACCATCGTTAAAAGGAATTATACATTTGAACATTCTGATCAATAAATATATCAATGCCTTGGACATACTAGCTTTATTAAAAATTAATTATCTATAGCTTTATATTTCTTGATTAATTAATCTACATTTGAATTAGTTTTTATTTAGTTATTGTAATGCAATATAATGAACATTGTACTTATGCCATTAGGCCTGTTTGGTTAATAAATAAATGAATTATATCTCTATAATTTTAAATTTTTTGAACCACCAACACCCGACTTTATTAAATATTACATATTATATTTGTTATAGCACTATAATGAATGCAAAACATAGTCTATTTTAATGAACATTTCGAATTACTTGTTTAAATATTTAGTGTTAACTTCTCGCTATAGAGGATCTACCATCTTTGCGAAAATGGAATGATTGGATCTGAAAATCAGATATCGTCTTATGTAGGTGACTTTCCTGTAAATTGTTGATTTTCCCATTCAATAACGCTATTCTTCGTAATCGTCTTTTATACTGTAGTTGGGGCCATTGCAGAAATTCCTGCAATTTTTGTGTTTCATTTTTAATATGCCGCAGCTAGAATGTATATATACAAGCAAATCATTTTGTGACAACATAATTAAAACTTCCGTGCGATATAAGATGGTAAAATTACACAGCCCCCTCCCCCCCCCTAAATTAAGTCAGTCCAAATTCGTGAGTGATTTGATATAATAAAAACAATCCATATTATGCATTGCAAAATATAAGATTCGGAAAAACCCAATACCCGTAAGGTAACGTAGTGTACCTAGTTTTGTTTGATCATTTTTGGTATTAGATTAAATTGTTGTCCTTACTGGATTTGTCCTCGCTTATTGTCTCCTTACACAATTATGTAAACTGCGTCCTTATACAGGAGAGGGCACAAAACCTGTGACGATATTCTAAAGTCTTTGATTTGTAAGGGAATAATAAGTCGGTATCTTCAATAAATCTTTCTCACTCACATGTAAAAGTAGTTGAATTTTTAAAGTCGTCAGGCCTTCGCACAAATTTTACAGAGTGAGCCTGCCAAGATGTAATTTCATTTTTTTTTTGAAAAATGTCCATCTAAAAATACATCTGTTTTGTTATTTGTTTCATACTAAAAATGTCATTCGTTTGGAATGATCTGTCGATTTTTCAGTTATTCTTGTATTGTTTTGAATAACCTGTTTTTCTAAAAAAAAGTTTACTTGGAATAAAATGTTCCTATCTTCGCTTTGACGCTAATTTAAAAACATAACTAACTTTCTTTGTACTTATTGTATATAGTGTTATATACATTACATTTTATTTTGTCATCTAAATCTGTAGTTTTAGATATTATCTTAAGGCTGCATTTTCCTAAAATTGCCATCATTAATAGTAGACGCTAATGTCTAAAATTATGAAATGAAGTTTTTAATTATAACATATAGATGCATCTAAATTTTTTACTTTATTTATGGTTGTGAGAGGGGGAAATGTTTCCTTATTACCTCTTTCCTCTATAAAATATTTTAAATTATGAGAGATTTAAATAAACATTTATATAGATAATTCATAATTCAATTGCATGAAATGTTCTTTTATTCCTAATTTATTTAACTATTGACACAAAGTTTCTTACGAAAACATAACTTTACAATTATAAATAAAACATATTGTAATTAAACATTTTTTAAGCGTTTCAAATATGATATCCCTAAGTTTATTTTTGTTAAATATTTTGCAGTAATAGATTCCTTTAAGTACCCCGTCTTATACGCCTCTGTTATTTTTCAATATACATATGATTATAAATTTTATATGCAAGCAGTGATTTGGCCCCACTTAAGTAAAGGTTTAAATTCGGGATGAAGGGTGCAGGATAAAAGCGCAAGAAAAATCTAAAAAGGCTCTCTGATTTCAACCACGTGGTAACGTTTTCTTAAGGTAGTAGAAGTTGTAGGTGTGAATGTAAATGTCATCGGTTTTCTACGTCATTTTCTGCACATGCAAGTGTTAACTTAAAAGTTGTAATTGATCAACTAGGCAAGTTTTTGTTAACTTTATTTGACAGCTTTTAATTCTTGAATAAACCAAAAATGAATTTCTTGATATTTTTTACTGTTTGTTCTTGCTAAGAAATTTTTCAATAATTCATAAAAGCATTCTAGCTTATCAAAGAAAATTAAAAAACCATCATTTTTCTTCAGCTAGTTTGTAGTGATATTAAATCCAATGTAAGAGATATTGTCACATATCAAAAGGTAGTACATACATTTTTCTAAATTAATCCGTTCAATATCTGTATCTGATCATTTTCCATTTTCAATAGTTTGCATAAAATATGTAATGTTGCGCAAGGTTATTATTAAAGAACACAAAAATAATATTGAATGTAAATAATAGTCGATAATATTTTTGAAGGAAATGGTTCGTGGCAGATAGAATAGATCTCATAAAAATAAATTTTGATCTCTTAAAAATCAATTTTCGTTTTGGCTATTTTCTCAATGAAAGAATGATACCAAGAAAACTAAAAAAGGAGGAAACTAAAAAATAATATTCTTTGATTGTGTATTATGGTCCGAATGTTAATGCAATGAAACAGGAAAAGGAAAAAATATTTCAACAATTTGCAAGAGGAAATAGATACAATAGATAACAAAATAGAAATATATTAAGGTAAAGAGTTACAGAACCAGAATAATGAGACAGAGCGGTGTTCAGGAAAAAATGAAGAGGAAGCGATATAAAATAATGAAGAACAGATATTCGAACTATGTTTATAAAACAAACTTCAAATAGAAAACTCATATTTTATAAACAAAAACATTCACAAAATAACAAAAAATAATTTCCAGAACATCAGTAAAATATCTGTAGTCGTTGCAAAACTTTGTTTCACCGTATACTTTCAAGAAGCTAAATTTCTTCTAATATTTAGAAGTTAATTCAAGACTCGTCTGTTGCGGACACATTATATCAAGATTCCACTTTTCCTGAAACTTTTCCTACACGCCTTTCCGATCCACAAGCGACATTTTCCTGAATCCTGAAGTCCAACTCTATGAAGAACTACGTGCATCCGCCACTGCTAGGAACTAGCTGCACATTTCAAATTTACTACTATTAGTTATTCAACATAAATAGTCACGATGGCAATGCGGTTTTTTAACAGAAGGTTTAATTATTGAATGACATTCACTAAATAAAAAACAATTACCGATCTACTATACTGCCAGTATACAAAAAACATGTGCTATCTAATAAAATCATATAATTTCGTTCAGACTCATTTCTGAGAAAATTTTACAAAAGGATAAATTAATCTGTATAAAAAAACCTATCCACTGACATACAACTCGTTACTGTTGGTAGTGGATACCAAATCTTCTCCTTTGTAACATTTCAGTATTATTATATACATATATACAGAAATACATGGAAATAATCTCAACTCGTTCTCCAATAGAATATACCATTTTGGAAGTATTCAAAAAATACCTAAATTGATTAATTAACAGCAATGTTAAACAAACTGTCTTAGTAGCAAATTACTTTTGATATGAAAGAAACAATTAAAACATTAACAAAACATGCGTTGCGTTTCATTTTTAAGAGGTGTTGCACTTTAAATTATTTAAGATTTTTTTGGCAAAAACGGTGTAAATATCGAAAAAAAATCGTGGATGATCATATGCCTCAATACTTCATGTAAATGCCTTTCTAATGACGTGCCACACATGGTATATTCCCTATTTAAAATTAAGGATTTGGGAATGTGGAAGGGAGGGGGTTCACAAATTGCAGATGTCTGTGTCATAAAAACGTGTCCCCCTTAGGACAAAAATCGACATGTTTCAGCAATTCCTTAAAATCTGATGAATACTGCCAATTATCGGGGTGGACTATTTTCTGTGGCCCACTCTGTATATAGAGGGTGTCCCACGACGATTAAGACAAGTAATATATCAGAATTGGGCAGTAGTAGAGAATTATAATTTTGGGGGTGTAAATTAGAGCAAATGTTGCATCTTTTCTTGTTATTGTGTTACCCAATGAGATATTTGTTTTTGGTCACGTGACGTCGCATTCAAAATTATTAATGGGACAACCTGTATATTTGTGCCTTTCTGTATTCCTCCCGATAAAACAATTCCAACAAACTAGCACACTTGGGGTCTAAAGTGATTAATTCACGTGACATGCAGTTAAAAAATTAATAATTGAATTCGCTGTAATTTTCGGCAATCTTATATCGTACGTAATGATTAAGGCAAACCAATATTATAATTTTTAATAATAATTGAAAGTTAATAATGAAACGACCTGTTTATCATGGAGTAAAATTACATAGAATTGTGTTTTTTCCACAAAAACTTGTTTCCCTATTAAATATCGATTAAAAAGTAGCATAGCAAATCTTATACAAAAAACTGCCTATTTATCAAGTTTGCCATGATAATGACAAAAGTGCCAATAACTGTCAGAATAGTTATTTTTAAGTTGTTAAACGGTGAGTCAACATGCCTTGTCTTTATATGGCTAGTGAATATGTTGATATGCTTCTTATTTATGGTGAATGTGAAAGAAATTGTAGAAGAGCTAGAGATTCATACAGAGATCGTTATCCCAATCGCCGAATACCTGGTAAAGATACATTTAGATATGTGGAACAAGAATTGCGCAATGGTTCTCTTCCCAGTGGGAAAGCCAAAGTAGAAACACCTAGGACAAAGTCTGTACAAACTGATGACAATGTAATTAATACTTTAGCATATTTACAAGCATATCCTCATACATCCATTCGACATTTGGAATCTGAACTTGGTATCAGCAAATCAACTATCCACAGGATATTAAAAAATCATAAGTATCACCCCTTTAAGATACATTTGGTGCAAGGTCTGAATCCTCAAGATTTTGATCTACGATGCACATTTATTGCAGATATGCATGTACGGTTAGACGATGAGTTATCTTTTTTGGATAAAATTCTGTGGTGCGACGAATCGAGATTTCATAATAACGGAATCGTCAATCGACATAATTGCCATTACTGGTCTGCAGAAAATCCAAAATGGGTGAGGGAAACCCGATTTCAGAGAATTTGGGGGGTAAACGTTTGGTGTGGCCTATTCAATGGGCGTTTGATTGGCCCGTACTTTTATGATGGTATACTAACGGGAGAGAGATACCTAAATTTTTTACAAAATATACTTCCAGACCTACTTGAAGACATTCCATTGAATGAAAGAAATACAATGTGGTGGCAGCAAGATGGTGCACCTCCACATTTTGATGGTAGAGTGAGAAATTATCCGGACATGATATTTCCAGAACGCTGGATTGGACGCAACGGTACTATTTACTGGCCTCCAAGGTCGCCAGACCTGACACCGTTAGATTTCTTCCTTTGGGGATATCTTAAAGGTATCGTATATGAAACTCCGTCTAGAGATTTAGACGATTTGAAAAGAAAAATACGCGATGCTTGTAGAACTGTGAAATCGGAAATGATTAGGGCAGCATGTAACCGAAATCTATTATCAAGATTTGAGAAATGCATTTACGAAGATGGGCATCAATTTGAACATCTCCTTTAATATTGTAAGTTTTTTATTGTGACAGTTAGTTTGAATTTTTATTAAAAATTATAATATTGGTTTGTCTTAATCATTACGTACGAATGTAAGATTGCCGAAAATTACAAGGGATTCAATTATGAATTTTTTAACTTACAATCGTTTAAGTACCTGTAGCTCTTGATTTAATCACTTTAGACCCCAAGTGTGCTAGTTTGTTGGAATTGTTTTATCGGGAGGAATACAGAAAGGCACAAATATACAGGTTGTCCCATTAATAATTTTGAATGCGACGTCACGTGACCAAAAACAAATACCTCATTGGGTAACACAATAACAAGAAAAGATGCAACATTTGCTCTAATTTACACCCCCAAAATTATAATTCTCTACTACTGCCCAATTCTGATATATTACTTGTCTTAATCGTCGTGGGACACCCTGTATAAATATAAAATAGAAAAAATAATCCGAGAATCCGATGACGCAATGTAGTTACTAATTTGCACGCATAGAATTTCCTATTGTAACTTCTTATAAAAATTTAATGAGGTAGAGCGAATGTATGCTTGGCAACGCCGCAATACATACATCTAAACTTAGAGAGATAATAATACCTTCTAGAGTACCTATTTATTATTTTTAATTGGATTTTAGTTAAATTCCATTAGTTAGTCCATGTTGGACTAATGGAGGTTCTGTTGTGCCAAAAGTTATATATCAGGATCAGAATCTTGGAATTTATTGTTGAATCAAATTAGTCATTTGACTTTATTTTCCCAAATTGCGGGCCTATCTATGAAGTGGTAGAGAGAATTCACGTTTTAACTGAAATATCGAAGACCTCTATTATAAAAGTAATTCCTAAGGAGAAACCGTGCACTAAAACAAAAATTGTTGGCCAGTATGGATGACTGCGTGGCTGACAGAGTTAGGAGAAAAGTGTGAAAAGTTTAACTCTATTAATATTCTGCCATATTTTAAAATAATTAAAGAATAAATTAAACAGATTCTGGAATTTTCATATACGGCTGATCTTATTATAAGAAAAGTTGTCCACTCTCTGGGTTTTAGACTTAAAAAATTAAATAGTAGGCAGAATAGTTAACTTTTATCGGCACATTTCGAATTGCTCTGCTGATTATCATCAAGATATGACTTATTTGAAAAATTGTTTAGCGAACAACTAATACCGAATTTGCCACTACATGTGATCATACTAACGGAGAATGCCTCTTATCACTCCAGACAAACAAATGATATTCCAAAAGCCAATTTCGAAAAGAAGTAATATCCATGTTTTTAGATAACATAGGTGTAATGTATCCTCCTACAGCTTGGAAAACTACCTTGCTAGGTTTAAATCTTTAGCCCAGTTACGTTGTTAATGAGATGGCTAAAATATTTTGTCATTCCGTTATACATTTACTACTGTATTATTGTAAATTGTTAAACGTATTTTAAAACCTTACTTTTGCTTAAAGTACGTTATTGTTCCTCTTTACTATTTCAAGGGACGTAGTCGTGAAGAGATGAGAAAGCTTTTAATATTCTGGATTTATTGATATTTGATCCTAAGGTTTCTTAAACCTAGACTAATACATTTCATATTATTATTACTTTTTATAATCATAATGTAAAAATAAAATATGTATATCCTTTCTATTTCAAGTCCAACTCTGAGCTAGCCACCCCTCGATCCGGCAAGCGATCTTTAATCTGAACAAAAAATTGAAACGTTATAAATTAATTCTAACTAGAACTATAGGTTGACTCAACTAGAGATCAGAAGCCAACAGTCATAAAGAGACGTCAAGGTATAAACGCCTTGAGTTTGAACATAATAAGTATGAACTATTATGATTGTTATGAAATTATAATGTCAATGGTGATCATTATAATTAAAAAGTATATTTTTTAAATATGGCAATTGTTTATTTTTCGAAGTAATCGCCGTTACATTCTTTGTATTTTTTCATACGTTCAAACCGATTATTAAACTTCAGAAATTATTAAAATTTAGAAATTGGTTTGTTTAAAAGGTGTGTTTAGGCTTTCTTAGGGCTGGAAAAATGTTGATCATACATTTTATTTGCAATTGCAGGAAATGTAAAAAAATCAATGGGTGCTAAATATGGTTATGGGACAGGTGTGTCATTAATCCGACGTTTGTTGTTTTCAAATAGTACCCTATTGCGCATGCAATATGGAATGTTGCATTAACATAATATAAAATAATTGCACGTTTATGGTAAATGTTTGCCATCGGGCCAGCAAACTGTATATCATGATGACTTTACTTTTTGATTTATAAAGTAAATGTAATCACGTGACCAGCCCTGGCTACGCAAATGCAATCCTGTTTATTGGAATATCTGTATATATTCCAACAAAGGGTAATTTTGGCAACTTCGTTCGACTACCTGTTTCTCACTTGGCCGCGAAGTACCAAAAAATACTCTCACTTATATGGATACGTAGTGCCATTTTCTCGCCGTTTTGGAGAGAAGTTAAAAACGATTGTAAATACATATAGATAAGTATAATAGTGAAAAGCAATTGTTGGTAAAGTGAAAAAAAAAATTTTTTGCATTTCAAATAGTGATTAACCCTTTATGAATATTGTCCTCTTCAATTTTGTTGGCAAAACCTCATTTTGAAACACCCAACCTGACGATTGTTGCTTTGTTTCTGTTTCCTAGGAATAGATCTACGTTTCGTTACAAGTAATAATATCATAGATGTATTCGGAAGTTCTGTTGAATTTTACAACTACTCTTTACCAGTTAACATGTTGTTATGGATAGATTATGTGGTATTCATCGAGAACAAAGATTCCTCGTGGTTAAATTAGTAGAAAATGGAACGTAGAAGTCAGAGAAATGTGTAAAGCTGCCTGAATCTCATCGTCGTTACATGACTTCAATCATTCGATGTATAGCATCAATAGTATAATTAATAACTGGTAATTAAGGGCCGTCATTTTTGATGAAACTTCACTACCAAATGTAAAAATTAAATATTTCATATATTGCTGTTGTGTTCAACTACAAGGAAATCATAATAATTTATAGCATAAACGTTTTCTCGCGTTACTTCCATTTTTAATACGCTTCTTAAACGTTATGATCACGCATGTACAAACGAATGAAGATTTTAGCAATCGTAAAAACAGACCGATTCTGGAAATATTGAACTGTGTCGTTGCTCAGGCATGACTAATTCACACAAGCAGGTTTGCCAGATTCTTGAATTTACCTAAATGTCCCTCGTATATGGTTCTACAAATACTAAGGATAGGAGACTGATCAAAGTAGCGCATGCGTAAGATAAATGAATTAAGTAAGCTAAAAGAAGCACCAATCTAATATTAAAAATTATCTAAACCCCATGATACAAGTTCATCCCAGGAAAAAAGTTTTCATAAAAGAGACGGACAGTTAGTTACAATATTAACCCATCGAATTACAATATGGATGAATGTAATAATGATCTGTTTAGGAAAAGGAAGTTATATTCCCTTGCGGGATACAAGAATATATCTAGTACCAATTGTAAACTAATTAATTTCCTATAGGGTATATAAATGAGTAAATTATATGTGTTTCTTTTTTGTATACAGGATTTTGGATTGGCTTTAGTCCTGAAGATTGAATTTTGTTTTAGAAAACACAAAAACCGTTTCGGCAGAATGGAAGGGAAAGCATATTAGTAGTGACAATAGTTTTCTGAATTCTCTCTTAAGCGGAGTAGCTTCCCCAACTCCAAAATTTCAAATTGGAACCCCTATCATGTGATACCTCAATTTAAAGGTAATTGTACACTGCGTACAAAAACATATTTGTGACGAAACATTATTATTTTTTGAAAAATTAAATATTATAAATGATAAGCGTTGGTAATTCGTCGCTGTAAGTTTTGTAGGTGTGCTGGTTTCTCTTATAAACAACTGCTTTGATGTAACCCCATTAAAAAACCCAGCGAAGTCAAATCCAGTGATCGCGGTGGCCACTCGATCAATCCATTTTTCTATATAATTTTTTGTCTAGCCACTGTTTGGTTTGCATGGCGTAATACATTGGAATACTATCAAGTTGAAGGTGAAAAATATTTTCATCTAATCGTGGATCGCCATCTATCTGATGTTCCAAAGTTTGAACAATCAATGGCTCGATTGTGTTTTTAAGCATGTCCACAAAAACATCACCTCTAAAGTTTTTATTAAGAAACAAATGTCCAACAATTTTATCTCCAAAAATGCTTGCTCAAACATTTATTTTTGAGGATATTCTCTACTACAATAAGCGGATTTTTATTATACTAATAAAATTATTGTGCATTTACCAGTAAAGCAGACGTTTTTTAAAATGTCAGGACGTTTTTCAATCATAGTTTTACAAAGCTATCGGTATTATCAACTACTTCTTGAAGAATATGCATTTTGTAAGAAAAAAAACCTGTTTGATTCAATACTTTCCGAACCCATTGATGTATCACTTCTGTTCATTTTAAAACTTTGCCAAACGATGTTATTGGACTTAACCCAAAATTTCAATTTGCACCCCTTCATCCAGAATTCCGGGCGGGTTTTTCTTGATATTTAGTACATAACCAGTTGCTTTAAATTTCCGTACCAGAAATCGTATGTAAACATTTCGGAAAATTTAATTCTGTTGCCTCGCATTGAACACAGTAGCCGCCTGTAAAGCACAGTGATTTTCACGTGCATAACGAAAAATTATTTCAACCTATTCAGCTATATTGTACACTATTTTTACAAATTGTTTTCAAAGAACCAGTTCGTATTTGTTCAAAATGTATTAAAAGATTAACTGAAGATAACACACAAGTGAAAGATTAAAAAAACTACCTTTTATAACATAAAGTTACAAAAAACTTTTATCTGGTTTTCTTTTCAAAAACTATAACTACATGCGACTTTTTGTGGAGAAATGTGGAGTTAGTCCATGCAAAATAATAATGCAGCTCAAAGTTTTGGATAAAATAGTAATTTTGGGTCGCTCTGCTATTTGTCCAACAGCGTTGCTTCGAAAAATTTCAAAATTACAAGAAATGATTCGGAAAGTATTGAAATTAGGATAATTAAAATCCTCGTTATTCTATGAGAGGATCATAATCAACTATCCTGAAAAAATAAATATTTGAGCTGGTATTCCAGGAGGCAAAACATGTTATAACTTTTAAAAAAATGAAAATCTTTCATAACAAATTAAATTGATAGTGGTTGCAATTTGAAATTTTGGAATTGTGTTAGCTTATCCCGTTTAGGAGAGAATTGAAAAAACTACTGGCATTACCAAACGGCTTCTCCCCCCATTATACTGAACGGTTTTTATGTTTTCTAAAACAAAATTCTTCAGAGCTATTACCAATCCAATGTTTTGAAACTGACACCCCTTGAAAAGGTTAGTTGAACTTTGTAAATAAATCGTTCCAAAATTTAAACCAGAATCACTTAGAAGCTATAATCTTTGATAACAAAATATAGTCAAAAATAATACTTAAAGAAATAGTTTAAAATTTTAAGTTAAAACTTCAGAACCATAGCTAATGATTAGACAAGTATTATAGGCGAGACAGATCCAGAAAAACCTGAATATATCAGTATAATTAAGATAGAAGATATTAAACACTGCATAAGATAGAAGGACTTTAATTATATAAGAAATATTAAAATGAATCCAATTACGCTTTACACTAGGTAAAGAAATTTAGGCAAGATAATTAAGTACAAAATTTCAAATTAGTTTCTCATAGTATATCACAGAAAATCATATTATCCAAAATTTTTGTTCAGCCAATTACAAAAATAGGAACCATCAAAAACCTGAAAAAAAAACATTTAGCTATAGGAAATGCTGAACAACATGAAAAGATTTCATGAAATTAGATAGGGATGTTTGTTTTAAACCTGTATAATTTGGCCTTTATTTATAAACATTTTTAAAATATCGTCTTATTAATAATATGTACAATTCTAAAATTTAATATTTTTTAGTATATCCAATAAAAAAAATTGATATCAAGGAATTAGACACTAATAATATACCCAATATATTTCCAATTGTGAGCTAAGGTTCACAATACCAGTATATAGTCTACTTGCTATGAATCTAAAAGTACACCCCAAACTTTTTCAAATGAAATTGGTTTTTGAGTCCCGAGGTTAACTTCATCGAAGGCTATGACTTTATTTCCTTTAAACTAATTAGTTTATTGAATAATCCCAAGAAATTCCCACCCACAATTTCTACTTCCATGCCTACGTTGGCTACAATATAAATAATATGATGGAAACAAAATCTTTGCTATTAGTTTCATTTCTGTTTAACATTGAAACTTTGATTAAGAATCTACAGACTCGCGTTATTTAACTAAATTTGTGGTGTTTTCAAATCACTATATCCATAATCAGAACGTGAATCAACATACACGTTAAATTGTTTAGTTAATACCCTATACAACGAACATTCAAACTAAGTTTATCATATTGTCGTTGTTTGAATGAAACCACAGCTCCCCATTTCGCAATCATAATCTAATCATAATCATATTGTAGGTTGGATTAGAAATTATTACATATATAAAACATTGAGTTTATCTCTTCACCGCTTTTGGATTACTTAAAGATTATAAAAATACTTTTAATCTTCATTAAGGGAACTTTCGTATAAAAAAGAAACATTTTTTATTTTATTCGTTCCTAAAACAAAAAGGGAAATACGACACCAATATTACAAAATTGTTTTTAAAATTATAACACTACTGACGTATATATTATTTTTGAATTTTTTTTTGACTCTCGACATCAACACCCGTTGAACTTCAATATGCTACACCTAAAGTAATATTTCGACGATATTTAGCTTTAATTAAATTAATAGGAACTTAAATAAAAGACTTAGTTAATTACTGTAATGTATTTTGTGCTATAACAACTTAATTTTACATAAAATTGCAAGTTAAATGGCAAACTTCTTAATCACCCTGTCATATTGTTATAATTATGAAAGTAAAAAAAATATTGTAATTTCATCAGGGTATCTGTCCAAAATTTCTTATTTTTCTTAAAAATATTTTCAAACAGTTTATCTTAGCAGACAATAGATCAGTAATAACACTAATAACATCCATTTTTTCTTCTCCAATATATATTGTACTCTATTCAGGTGTAGAGTTTACCTCTGATTTTAGTGTCTAAAGTTTATTCATGCTTTTCACTGACTTCCAATCTCTGACTTATTTTTTCATTTCAAGCAGGTCTCTGCCTGATTTTTTTTCTTTTCTTTGTGTGATTTTGTAATCTTTCTTAGTAGTCTTTCTAATCCTATTCTACTAATATGTCCAAAAATTCTAATTGTCTCCTTTCCATATTCTTTACATAAGATTCATTTTAGTTATATTTACTGTTCATCTTAAGTCTTTCATTTCAGCTGCCGTTAGTGTTGATTGGTAATTAAGTTTAAGATTTCGTATTGTGTAGGGTCTGGGTATTAATTTCAAATATTCTTTCCAGTTAATTTTTTTCTAGGTGTTATGAGTGAATTTTAAAAATGGGATCGTCATTAATTGGTCGATTATGGTCAACACCGCAAAATGTGCAGAATTTAAGGTTACATAAAACTGTCAGTAAGGCTTTTAAATTTTTACGATAGTGCTATTATGGTCATGTTGATAATCTAAAATTTAATTTTTATAAACTACTACTAAAATGCAAGTGAATATCAATAAAATTTGATTTTCGTTAATTAGAGATATAAGAAATGTATTAATTAGTTAATTTCAGTAAAAAATAAAAAATTTGGTGTGTTAGACAAGATTTTTTTTTGTTTTTCAAGTTAATTTGAATACTTACTTTTTTGTTTTTATATATATATCTCTAATCGTAGAGAATTTCTGAAATATAAATAACAACTAGTTTTTTTTTACTAAAAAATTTCTTACTTTTCCTATTATTATCCTCCTCTACCAGCAGGTAAGCAAAAAAAGGCACAATATTCATATTATAGATAGTAATATAAAATATTTTTATGACCCAACCTTAAATTTAAATTTACAGGCTCATTCAAGTCGTTCTAAAGTTATAGAGATATTTAAGTTTATATGATGGCCGTAGTTGCAATAGAACTTACATACTATAGTTGTATATATTATAAAGCTTAAATTATTTATTTCTGTATAATGGACACATAAGGCTGAGCCACCTTAAAAGACTTACACGTACCCCCATCAACAATAATCGTTTTTAGATTCTCACAAATCCTGTCAATTTCTACATGATAATCTTTGACCCTATGTAGCTCAGATGATTCAAGCTCTGCTTGGGAAAAGGAAGTAGGAAGTGTTACAACATCCAGCTTACAGTCTCCACTTGGCTTCGTGCGAATTTCATGTGTATGGACCATTAAAAAAGCATTGAAAGGACGGCGGTTTAATTCGGACGCTGAGGTAGATGTTATTGTTATAGAATATATTAACACTTTTCATTCTGTGCAACAAAGACTGCTATTGACCAAATTTTAATGCCGTTATATTCTAACTTAATTTCAGTAATAATGGTTTTTTGTGTCCAATTCAAAACCTAAAATTATCTAACTTCAATACCAATGCATTTAAATTATTTAATTCTATCATATTTTCAGTTTTCTTATATTCATTTTTAAATTCACCAAACAATTTGATTTCTAAGTCAACCACGAATGGTAGAAAATGTATTTGATTTCTTTGAATTGTCAGTTTTAATTTCAACCCTTCGTGAAATACTACTACCGTATTAATTACAGAAATATTGATTTTTTACATGGAATATCTTTTCGAGGGCAACAATTTAGTGAATTTGTACGTTTATTAATTAATGAACGCTCTATTTACGAGTATGTAGAGATAATTGGATATTCTGGAAAAACCGTATAATTTTGTTTGACTGTCAATTCAAGCAATAAGGACAGATTTATAAAAAGCTAATTTTTGGGTATTTCGTATTAAGTATGTCAACCCAACTCAAAAATAAATCATGCTTATTTTTTCTTTGAAAAAACTTTGTAAAGGAAAAGACAGAGTTTAAAACTTCTTAATACATATTTAAAATGCAAAACAGTTTTAAAAGTTAAAAATCGTTTAACGTATAAAACACTTTTTTATGGAGACCCCTTTGGCCATTTTTTTATATTTATAAATGATTTTCCACTTAGGGCCTAATCAAAATTTAAATTCTTTAATAATCTTTCAAGAAAGTTAAATGGTTTATTTCTACTATAATATTATTAGGATATTATAAAAATTACAAATAATAATTCCAAACAAATCAAATATTTTTTAGTATACAGGGTCTCAGAATGATGTGTGCATACATTAAATGTAGGTGTAGAATACTTATATAATTAAGAAGCATCTATTATTTTTATGTATTGTGTCTTGTTGCCCATATTTTTTATATGGCTAAACTTAATAATTGCAATTATAAATTTAACTAAAATCCAGATCTGTCTTAGCATAATTCATTTTTTGGTTTTCATCTTAAAAACAATATCCGGTATAACATTTCTGAGGATTTCGCCTAAATGCCATTTTCGTGATAAAAATACGAAAATGTTTTTTAATGTAAGTAAATACAAAATATCTCAATTTTACATTATTTCAGTACTTTAAAACACACACATTATTGAAATCAGATCAAGATGAACAGATTTTGAAAATGTAATAAAATACGAGATGTTCTATTTAAAAAATATAATTTGATGTCGTACATTTTTGTGTGAATTAAAAAAATATTTTTAAACTATATAGCGTTTCTGGTAGGTATATTTACTTTTTCTTTTAAAACCTAGTAAAATATTTTTTTTTTAAATTTCAAACAGAAAAAACAACAGTATAATCATTTTATCTATTATTATTGTATACTTGTAATAGTTTTCAGAGTTATTACCATCATGACTTTATTTGTTATTATTGCAAAGTAAATTTTGTTATTGTACTGGTTTAATAATGGGAATTGATTGGTTTTAAAGTTGGAGTGTCTGGCAAAGAAATTGCGGACCGCGATTTATATTCCTATCAATGGATTTAAAAAAATAAAAAATCGTGGGGATTATATGATTTATGATTCATAGGATGAAGTTATCTCTATGCGTTTTAAATAAAAATAATGCATTATATTGCAATATATATAAGAGGACGGATGAATAAATATCTGTGTTTAAATACAGGTGGCAAGGTTAAGAGGAAATTGATATTATTCATAGCTTAGTTTTTATTTTGCAGCCAATTGTTTCGCATTTCTAGATAAATTGAAAAAGGAGCAATATCGATCCGTAATTGGTTTTTTATTTTTGGATGGAAAAACATGCGAAGAAATTAAAAGCGAAGTTAGATGATATCTATCGAGACCCTTTACCACCTATGACAACTGTAAAAGCATGTCCAGACTCTCGCAAAGTAGCACAAAGTTGAGCGAGACACGAGAGTGTGGTGCTGTTCTTCACTTCCTCTCGTTCTACTTTACCTCGTCTCGGCTAACTTCGCTTCAGAGGCGGTCTCTTGTGCCTGAGTGAAAGGGTGACGAGGCAAGAGTACGAGGAGAGGAGAGGAGCCTATCACTACCACACTCCCTAGTCGTTTGTTTTCTCTTTCTCGCCTATAATCATGATACGCAAAATAGCCGCAGCGGCGGCAGCTGCCCGTTCTGTGTAAGTCATGCCAATGAGGTAGTCATGAAGTAGATGAGTGTGGATGCAAGTTCCTTGCTCCGGGTAACTTTTGCGAGGCTACTCGCCGAAGTTGCGCCGCGGGAGTCTGGAGCCGGCATAAGATATTGGTTCTACGAATTTAAACATGATCGTACATCTGTTTTTGATGAGGAGCGACCAGGCCGCGAGGCTGACATGGTTACCAAGAAAAAAATGTCCACGGCTTGATTCTCGCTGATCGCCAATCGTGAAGTAGTAGAGCCCGTAGGCATATTGTACAAAAAGGCAATCAATATTTTCATGATAAGTTAAGTATGGAAAAGGTGTCAGCTAGTTGGATGCCACTATTGTTCGTGGTGGACAATAAGGGATACGAAGCAGTGTTTGCACTTCTTTAAGCGGAATTTGCAAAAGTTTTTATGTCAAGTTATCACTGCTGATGTAACTTGGATATACTATTATTATACGCCAGAGACCAAGCGTCAGTCATATCAATGGATTTTGAGAGTGAATCTGCTACGAAGAGTGTTCAACCAGCTTAAATGGTCATAGGATCATTTTTTTAGGGATTCGAAAGGAATAATCCTGATAGATATTTTGTAGAAAGCAAGAATGCCACGGGGCAGTACTATAATGAATGATTGAACTTATATATTTTTTGTGGGGTTGATAAAAAGGCAGAAACGTCAGGAAAAATACATTAACCTAAAAAGAGCTTTTGTTAAAAAGTGAAAAATTTTTGTCTTCATTCCTAACACTGTATTTATTGATCAACCTTCGTAATTAATCGCTATACTAAAGTAAATTAACTAAGAAGCGAAATGCGAAAAGGTTTCTTGTTTAGATTTTGCTTATCGAATATTTGTAAAGTGGAAAAATTATTAGGTATTATTTACTGCAGAATATTTTTGTATATATTTTCTTCTAATTTGTAGGGATGTTTTACAAAGAATTACTTTAAAAGCATATAAGGCACCAAGGCAACAAGAAACCTCTTATTCATAAAAAGTTTTTTTGGGAAATTCAATCTAACAATGAACTTTAGCTGCTTTTAATCGAGCACTTTATAACTCAAAAGACTTTCATCTATTCAGCCACCTATATGCAGGTTGTAGTCGTCAAGCGTCTGGATGGCTCTGCGTGGTAGAATTATGGAAATATATTGCAAAATGGAAATAACTTCATTCAGATGGATGTCACTTTTGCATATAAAACTCAAAAGTAAACTTGAGATAAATTTATCGGGTGTAGAAAATACGCTACTAAATATATTAAGGGATTAATCCCAAAAATGTATAGTAATGGGAAGCGGAAAACCATTTTAAAATATTTTAAGAGTTCTTGTTACCACCGTCGTGCCACCTTTTGGTTAGTTACATTAGATTAGTATAGGTTCTCTATGTTTTATTGGGTGTTTTGTTTTTTTTTGTTTATTTAAGAAAAAGAAATAACAAATGAGGCTAAAAATGGCGATCAAATTTATTTCTTTAAAAATTGCAAGAATCTAGTGGCCACTAGAATAATATAGGCAGCTTGGAAATAGTAAACACAGAGGCAACCAAAGTTGAATTAAGAAAATGTACTATCTGGGTAATTTTATTCCGTTCGTAGGATTCAGCTGATAAGCACATTGATGCATGATTCGGCAACGTTTTACATTTTGTTTCTACTCACTAAATATGAATATTGCCGAATCGTACTTTCGTCAGGATAATATCTGGATTTTTAACATTGCTATGCCCTGAATAAAATTACACAGCCTCAAATAGAAAGGTATCAGCTTATTTTATAGAAAGATAGGAGATGCTGAAGTTGGATATAAGGGTAAAGTGTGAACTTTTCGGAAAGGAATGAATTGGTTTTCATTTTGCAAAATACAATGAGGCGTATGGGAAGTTACAACGTTAGGCTAAAACAAGCAGATATTCTAGACAAAATTTGGTAATATCGTAATGAACAAAGAAATATTATCTAACGAGACGAAACAGTTCCTATTTTAGCTTTTCCACGTGTGTCAACATAATAAAAGAAGCAACTTAGAAAAAGGGTAGTAAGAATTAGAGTTTACGCCAGAGGGGAACAGATATTTGGAAATGGGCTTCTGATTATTGTTTACAAATTTTATGAAATAATTAAAGGCATAACTGGTCTCGAATAATTCAGAAAATAATATTTTAATCGCGGATAACACAAATTACTACAAAACTATGGATGAAAAGTTGCCAGTGGAAAACACTATAGGGGCTGAATGCTAAAATAGCTGAAAGAGAAGAACACCGAACATCAGTTTACTGTAACCTAGCTATTTAAAACTCAATACATAAAATACGAGTATATAAGGAATGTTTCAGAATTCGACAGACAAAATATAAGAAGAAAATTCTCTCATATCCAAAAGTCCCTAGTTTTAGATATTAGTTGTAAATATTTTTTATACCATTTCTAAAAAATATATTTTTTAATAATCTTTGCAATTAAATATTCATTCTTAATTTCTTGTCCTCGTATCATTCCAACTGTGGCAAAGGCTGCTTCCTCTACATGACTGGCGAAATCTCCGAAATATTCGAATTGGAACGTTTATTTTTATGGAAATAAATAATAATAACAAAATAACTACTTCTGATTAAATCTAAAAGCTAGTGTTACGTATATCACCGCAAATACCTGATTTATTCTTTAACTGGTACACTCAATAACATTAGAGTCAGTTAATGTATTTCTCACATGCTAGTGACAAATTTTAGTATTTATTCTTTCAATACGTAATGATTTCTGTGTATTCCATATTAATAATATTTCTTCTAGTAAATCTTTATAATAGATTTCAGAATTTTAAAACAGGTAAACATCCTACTTTCATTCTAAAATAAATATAAATAAAATGAATTTCGTTCAATTGTTCATAAAGAAGAGTAGAGTTTTCACAATGATTTTTAAGACAGGAATAACAACGAATCTACAAGACGAGTACTATATACTGATGAGCTAAAACTGGATATGAGGGAATTTTCAATTCTAATAATATCTATCCAAGTCTAATCTGCAGAAAATCCTTATCGTCATAGTTATTAGTTTATATTTTTGGTCAATGTATGGGCAGGTGGTATCGTAATAATGAATAGGTAGACAGTAGTTTTTTGGAATAGGTGTTTTCGAAATTATTAGAAAATGTATCTCTAAAAACCCGAAAAAGGTTATGGTTTCAGCATGATCTTCAGTCTATTTTTGTTAACTGCTAGAGTATATCTTAGTAATATAATTGTAGATAATTAGACTTGTCGCGATTAACCTCACAATTGGCCACAAAGTTCACCGCAACTAACCCATTTTTTTATATTTTATTCTACATAAAAATTTTAATACATGCAATAGAACTAACCAACTTAGAAGATTTAATAATCCGTTTTCAAGCATTGTTTCATTTAGAAAAATTTAATATGGGTAGTAAAACGTTTTTACAAAAAAATTATTATTAATTAAAAAGATAATTTTTTTAAATCCATTACTTAGCGGCAAAAGTGTGGTAGATTAATAAAATTGAATTATCACAATGACGAAGAAATCGAACAAAGTAAACGAATGTTAGGATAAAAATAAAAAATACCTTTGTTTTCTTGCGGTACTTTCGACCGCCCTGTATACAAATATATTTAAATTCATTATGACGTACTCTACCTTAATGCAGTCATATTCAATTTTAGCTGGGTACTTTCTTAATGGTTAAGTAATATTACATCCTGATATTTTTGAACAAACCAGACATAATTTCACAGTTATTATATTTTCCGTATAAATAAAGGCTATCGGGATAAAAATAAATTTCATAGATTTCGCTAGCGTAGAAAAAATGAGAAAAAACTTTGTTCAGTGGGAGTCCTACTGGTCCAAGCAAATGAATGTATTAACATTAAGTTTTAGTAGAAAGTCCCTTAAAAAATATTAATTTTTAAAGAAACTATAATAAAATAGTTATTTATTTTATTAGTGGGATAAGAGCATTTCTTAACATCCAACTCCGATAGGTTTCAAGACGAAATTGTTAGCTCGAATAGCATGAGTATGTTAATAGCCCTTATCAACGAATTACAATACAACATTTTATGTCTATCTGATTTAATTTATTTGGTAATTGCCCAATATTTTATTTAAAATCAAAGCAACGATTCTGTAATAGCAATAATTTGTTACAAAGTCAAATATTTTTCTTTCAATGAATTTCTAGGACTAGATAATTTATGAAATTGATTCCTCATGTAGATTTTGATTATTTTATGAGCGAAGTTGGAGTAAGAGATTGTTCATTAAATTATGAAACACCCTGTATGCTATCTCAGAGCCACGATATCAGGTAGAAATAGAATTGGCTGAAAACGGGCATCTCATGAATGCCGCAGATCCTTTAAATTTTATGGAAAACATAGGTATTCTGTTGATTCAAGGAAACTTTTTCAGAGAAGACCCATGATAAAGTTTCAGATTCCAATGACCCTTCTCTTTGAAACAATTTAACGCTCAGAACCTTTTACAGCAATTTTGCACAAAATGCTAGTAGAATAATATTTGTTTTTCTTTTGTTGTGATACCCAAACTTTACAAATTTTCAGTGGATATGTTAAATGCTACTCAGTATTCCGAGTATTAATTATGAATTTATTTTTTACTTAATGATTGTTTTTACCCTTATTTTGTGGAATCTTTCAGTGATAATTGTGAAAGATAAAATGTATTTCTCTTAAAATTCCAGGATATTCTTTAAATATTCTTATGATAACTTGATAAAGATTATCCATGACAACTATTTCGTTGGCATCATCAGATAAGATTATAAGAAATTGACAGACATTTGACATACAGTTTAATTTTTGTTATTTTCTAAAACATTTGGTTAATATTATGTATTTAGTATAGAAGGTAATATAATGGAGAACATTCCAGGTTTATTTGTTCATTTAGTATTTTATAATGAGGATATCGTAAATGTCTATTTATTTTAAATTCTTCCAAAAAAGCAAGTTCTTGCTTCTTGTCACATATACAGATTCCTCAATGAATGAATTTGGCATGTTTTCAAATGCAGTAATAAATAAATTTATAATTTCAATTACTGAGTGACTCCCAAAATACCACTTTAAATTTTGTATTTTTTGTTCTTAAATTATTTTAATTTCAGTCGCTACAGTTTTAACGAAAATTGAGAATACATTAAAATAGACAATTTCTTGTAAAACTGTATAACGAGTTTAGGTAGGGATGGAAGGCAGCATACATTTGAAACTATGAACTGGTCGATTGGATTTAGTTTAGTACGGGATAAAGTATTAAAATACCTATGTTCCGTTTTTGTTTTTGGGTATATGTATATGAAGAAAATCTGTTTAATTTTATCAACAAGCTGGTAAGTGTTCACTATATCTGATTTAAAATTTTTTAAGGGTCTGGCCAATATAGGCACTACCATCTATAAAATTTAACTTATAAATATCTGATTTTTTAATTTAAGATTTTTGGTTTTTACATTTGTTAAAAATGGACTACTTTATATGATATTATAAAAAATGTTATCTGAGATATAATTTTGTACACAATACCATACGGTCTGAGAGGTCTGAGAAGTTCTTCTCTTTTAAATTACCTTCTGGACTAAATATATAATATTAACCCCACGTTTTAGAAAATGAAGAATATTGTTGGTTAGAGCATCTACATATGATCAAAGTGTATGTCAAATGCCTATCAATTTCTTCTGATCTTATCTGATGACATCAAAGAACATTGATGAAACCTTTATCACAAGAGTATTTAAATAATTTTATAATATGATGGAATTTTATGATGATTAGTATATTGTATCTTTCATATTTATTTTATACTTGATATTCCGAATCCATTTTTTGAGTTTATTTCATTGTTGTTAATCAGGACTTTTGTGATGATTGGTTTTTAGAACGATTTTTTTTCTTAAGAAACCACTTTTTCAGTTTTTTATATTTTGGTAATTATTATTTATTGTACTTATTTTTCCAGCAATATCTGAAAGATTTTCTCAAATTTTTGTTATTATTATGCTGCGTCTGTGAGATTTTAACAGTTTTTATTTTTTTTTTCCATTTCAGCATGAAATTGTAATTTTGTAACGATTTCTAACATTGTTTTTAATTTAATTGTTGAAAACAGATCTCTATAGAGCATGTTCAAAAAAGAAAACAAAGATTTGGCCTTAAACAAGTATGTCACGGATATAAAGGAAACATTTTTCCAGGATTTACAAAATCTGCTTAATGGCCCATCAATATTTCTTACGACAAAAATGGTCACAAAGATCTAAAAGGCAAAATCTGTCGAAGAGTTAGATTAGTAACAGAGCGATTAAGAACAAAGTTGGTTCGCATTTACAAAAACAATAGGAGGGACACTTTGAGAGACGTAACTTTACAATAGAATGGACAACTGGCTATGAACTTGTAGAAAATGGATCCACAAGAGAGGTAGCTGCTTTTATAAGGTAATTTTAAGTTTTTAAATTTTAAAGCATCAATGAAAAATAATTGCAAGCTAAAAAACTATTACACATGTAAAAATTAAGAAAAACATTTGCTTGGTGCAAAGATAGAAGAAATTGGGCAGAGCAGTGGAGTAAGGTAATCTTCAGTTATGAATCGAATTTTGAGCTCTGTGTTGCCACACTCGAGAAAGAGTGATTAGAAAAGTTTCATAAAGATGTAAGAATAGTTTTTTGGAAATAGAGATTTTGTTTTCCAATAGGATGGCGTATCATGACATACAGCAACTACGGAAAAACTCTAATATAGCAGTTTGAAACAAGTCCCGAGGAAGTTCGGACTTAAACATAATTAAAGACCCAGTGGCACGAGATGAAACAGAAGTTAAGAAACAATTCCCAACATAAAAAATTGAAATTCGCCATATGTCGGACTCAAATGTTCCAGATGACTGTCAAACAGTTCAATGCCCAAAAGGAATTCAAACCGTTATAAAATTAAAAGAGACATTCAATATTTATTGATTTATTTTGTTCAAACAATTAATGGTCAGTTTATCATTGAATAATATATTTTCCTTTTGAGCAAATATTAAAACATTATTTTCCAACACGGCATTTATACATATATAGTCGAAACATCAAAAGATTTAAATTTATTTTTATTTTAAATAGTTTTTTTATTTTTTAAGTTTCCTAATAAATATTAAAAATAAAATTTTAAAAAACCGAACGGGCACGTACCTATTTCGTTTGTAATTTGGAGTAATATACCAGTTTAAAGAAAAGTTTTAGAGGGGTAGGAATCGGCATAAGAAGATTTACAAAGTGTAATTAAATACCTTTCAGGACGCGCATAATTGAACATTTGGTAGGAAAATGAGAATTGATCTAGGTGTTCTAATAAATATGTCATTTTTACAATGATCTTGCTTCTTTGCAACTGGAAGTACAAAATAAATTATATAGCAGAGAAAACAAATATACGTTACTAGAAAACTTAAAATGTATAAATTGAATAAAACTATGCAATATTTTTTTGCATAATCAAAATAATTTTTTGTGTTGCCTGTGTATATCAAATTTAATGAGTTTTGTTCAAGGAACAAAATATTTAGAGATTTATTTTTCATTTATATAAATATAACTTTGCATATGAGTGCTTTTTTCATTAAGACTTATACATTAATCTAGAATAAATGTCATGAAAAAAAATGAGAGAGCATTTTTTTGTGTTAACCTTGGTTTTAATATCGTAACAGAGATGAGATGAGATACCGTAACGACGACGCCCTTTACAAAACAGAGAAAAGTGACTCTTTGCCAAATTAAACTGTTGGCGATGAATGGACGCCAGATAGAATTCAAGACCAACAGAAAAATGATCCCATTTTGAAGAGAATTTGAGATTGGAAGTCAACCAATTGTCGCAAAATGAAGCAATTAGTTGCATCGTTATTACCGATCGTGAATTCATTCTGAACTGGAGTTCTTTGATCTTAAAAGATAGTTTTCTTAAAAGAATAACTGAAAATGCTGAGGGCACCGAATCCAAAAGGAAACTTATAGTACTGAAAAAAATTACGTGCCGGAGATGTTTTGGCTTCTTCACGATGAAATATTTGAAACACACATGTGACCTGTGTCTTTATCTTAAAGGACTACGTCTGCACGTGGGTAGAAAACTACTGATTCCCCAATCTAGAAGATACCACCTTAGCTGATGTCCTCGTTTATCATTCGATTTGGAGTTTCCATAGAATTTCATTCGGATCAAGAAAGAAATTATTTGAAGAAATTTATGAGAAACTACCGATCCAAAAAACCAACATACTGTAGTATTTCCTCAATCTGGCAAAATAGTAGAGCTGATGGGCCGAACATTTAACAAATATTAGTCAAACTTCATCTCTAATAATCAAAGAAACTGGGACGGACTCGTTACTCCCTTTTTGATGAGAAATAGATTAGCAGCGACTTAGTCTTCAGTACATACACTTATGAGTGTCCTTTTTGGTCGCGAAATGAAGCTGCCAAGTGATTAGGTGTTTGACTGCAAACCTGGTGAGGATATGGCTAAAAAAACTATCTTCCAGAAAGAATAACTCGTTTGCTTCTACAATCTTCAAAGAAAATGAGGCCTATATGCAGAAGAATTGAGAGGGGCTCCATATCATCAAGAAGAAGATTAATGAAATAATAAATAGTTTCTTCAATACTTCCAGAGACAAACCAATCATAGTCTACCATGATCGACCATCACAATTCGATAGTAACTACGCATGAAGATGAAATCAAACAAAGTGGCCATGAAATTAGAAGCATTTTAGCATATTGCATTTAAGGAATGACCATAGTAAGCTTTTATCCATTGGCTGTGAAAAAGCTGGCTGCATGAATGCGCTGAACAAAACCCAGGAAAAGTTGGATAATCTAACGTAAATACCGGAAAAGAATAAATAAATAAGGAAAATTAACTTGAAAATGTAGTACTGAAATATTAAGTTTGACGGAAACGCATCAGAGTCGCTCGTATTGAATTTACACTAATTCAATTTTTATAGAACTTCTAATAAAAATCCAAAACCTTTACCACAACTATTTAATTAAAACTTAAAAATATAAATGACGACGAGTTTCGGCTGAAATGCCATCTTTAGGTCTAAAAGAAGAGAAAATAAGAGGCTCCTTCTCCTATCCTGAATCCTATCATATCTAGTCCAAGGCCAGTTGTCACCCGAAATCCGTCATCCAATTAGACATCTGACATTACCGCATGTGCCTTTCAGCGTTTAGTGAGTTTCTAAAACATTTTCTTTATTTTTTGGCTTAATTTTCCTAATTTTACCAATTTTACTGTCAACTAATGAAGTTGGTTTTCTCCTCACAAAGAGTGGGTTTTCCCTTAGGGTGGCGCTCTCTTCCTTTGGACCTCAATCTTTATATTAATTTGTAGTCAAGTCCTATATCTTGCGGAAATTCGTTCCGTTGGGTAGATTTTCTACCCGTACCCAATTTAACCTGTTTAAGCCTTTACCAGTAAAATTTCAGGTTATGAGGTGTTTTGTAAGCCCCTTCAACTGCTTTATTTTTATTTTTATAATTATTATCCGATTAATTTTTTCAATCATAATTTAAAGTTAGATGGTCATTGGGTCTCCTTTAAGGGTATTTGTGTTTTTATACCCCATTCTACTTGGTCTCTCCCCTCACCAAAGCTGTGACACTTAGCGGGTTTGTTTAATATGTTAATTTTTTAACACGTTTTACAATATAATGTTAATGTCAAGTTAAGTTAATTTCAAAACTTCAGTTAATACAATTTATTTAAGTTTAGTGCATATTGTATAGCAATTTTTCATCTTTTAGACCTGAAGATGGCGTTTTAGTCGAAACTAGTCGTCGTTTTTATTTTTAAGTTTGAATTAAATAGTTATGGTAAATATTTTGGATTTTTAATAGAAGTTCTATAATCCGTTCATACCACATTTGAGAATATGGATAATCTTCTTCAATTCAATTTTTGTAAAAAGCACTTTTTCTTTTAAATGAAGTATGCTAAATCCACACGAGTATTAGATTTTTTTTCGGAACAATTTTTGTTTCATTCACTTATTATTTTATATACATGATAGTTATTAGATTGCTAGATTTTAATTGTAAATGTATAAGATTACAAATTACTTTAAAGTGTGTTTAGATCTTTTCAATCCATAGTGGGTGTTTACTAATGTTAATCACATTCAAATTAAAAGTTTGTAATATTTTAAATAGAACACCCTGTATATTTTTATGATATTGAAAAGTATGATTCTACCTCATTTCAAAATTATTAGGTTTTTTCCATTTCCATGAAATAAAATATTCTTATTCTGTATGATACCGGTTTTTTTCCATAAATAAAAATACACGGTTCTAATTCCTATAAATAGCAATAACTTCAAAATGTACTGTCTTAATTTTGTTTTGACTGCATATCCTAAAGTGACACTGTAATCAGTCTGTAAATTTTAATATTTGGTTTACAGTTATATAAATATATTCTTAATTATCTATTATTCGTTATTCAGGATTTTCCATTTTCCTGGATTTTTCTAAAAATAAGTAAATTTTCTACCTTTGCTTTCTTTGCTTATTCTAAGGCAAGAAAGGTTAGGTTTTTCTTTGTTAGATTTGAAATTGCTGTCAAGATGGAGAAGTTACAGGTGAATGTCTTTAATTATTTGTGGCATCAAATCCTACTCTTAGATATATTTTAAATATTTGTGTTTTAATTTTTTGCTTCATTATTTTTTAAATATATATCTTAATTATTCAATTTGTCAAGAACATCTTTTCGAGTTCTTTTAAGTTTTTAGTATATTTCTAACTTCCAGGTTCTGGGGCAAAGAAGAAACCAATCCACAGACCCCATCTATTGAGGGAAATAATCGACCTATATTTTCGCCGAAGTGGATCTTTGGACAGGTATGTGTAATCTTTTATTTTTTATGACCAATATTTTTTCCAGTCATCGCAGCTATTTTTGCATACTTTTTATTAAAATTATGATTGCATAAACAAATCTGAAAATTAGATTTCTGGGTTTTGCTCAATACACAAACATAACCAATTAATTTTTTTACCTAACCTATATTTTAGTTAGAATTACATATTTCAATATATGAATTCGCAATAAATTACCTTTTCAATTTTTTTGACAACAAAAATCGGTATACAGAATTTACAGATTTTCAGAATTCATAGTGAATGGTTATTCATGTAATTTACTGATCTATAGAATACACTTTCTTCATCCTGTGTTTTTCCACTATATTTTCGTTTTCAAATATTTTTACCTCCCTTGCACTACCTGGTTCTTCTTTTTCACTTGAAGTAATTTCTTACTGATATAACTTAATTTTCGACATATTTATCTGCCATCTTTTGGTTAATTTAATCAGGAGGTCAGCTTTTGAAAAAATAGATTTAGTTTTAAATTCTTTCTTTTTTTCAGATCTTTACTTATCGCCACCCAAGTGGCACCCCACTTCAACTTTGGATAAATAAAAAAACTACCAATTGCCTAACGGATTGGGACAACTGGCGGCCAGTTAGTGTTTTTGTCTGTGTTTTTGATAACTGTCTTTTAAATTCATTCCAAGTTTAAGAATTAATTTAGTAATTAACTAGTAATGAGGTTGGAAGAATTTATACCGAATGTAGAAACACATTTCAAATAATTTCTATAAAAAGCTAATTTTTCTTTGTTTTTATCATTTACATTTTTGTGTATATTGTTGAAAAAGAATGTCTTAGGCTTGAAGAAAACAATATAACTCAGATGAGAACTTTTACTGTTTCGCTCAGTTTCTACTAGTTCTTTATAAAAGAAGTAATGTACTATTATTACAAAACAAAAGTATAATGTGTATCGAATGTGTCAATTATGTGCGCAATGAAACCTTATGTTACTTATTTTATAGAATTAAATATTTAAAATAACTGTTATTGTGATTAAAATTATTTTGGCGGTTAGTTATCCCTACGACAATTTAACGATAGCCAATTGAACTCTCGCTCAGTCGCGGCCTGTTGTCCTTTTGCCCTTTTTAATAAAGCTAGTTAAGGATTTATGAACCCAATGACAATGCTAGAGCGTAACGGAACTTTTCTGCGTGGTAGACCGACTCTCTACACGCGGAATTACGACAGTTTTTTCCATGACTAACAAAATATACAGGTTTAGCCAGTATCTAAAAGAACACAAGCGAAACCTTAAGGAGTACACGAAAACAAAATATAAGGATATAACCAAATGACAGAGAGGGAGCACGATAATGTGTCTCCTGTTGACCAAAGTAGAGGTACAACCGCGACGGTCGGTACGTTACTATCCAATTGCTTAGAACGATGTTCCACCTCGACATATTCCTACTTCAAGATACTAATAATACGGTCTCTCTTTTTCATAATGCGATCTTTATCACTCGCATGGATTCGTATATGAATCTGTATACATTTTTGTTTCTATTGTTTATTTCATTATAAATACATTTAAAAGCTGTTTGTTACTTGCTCTTACTTCTTATGTATGGGCGTTGGTACATTTTCTTCCTAACACTTTGGACATTTTATCTGTTTTCATGCCATCCTTAAAATTTTTAATTGTCATTTGTTTCTACTCTAGAAATTTTGAGATTTTAGTTTCTTGTGAATATTAATTTCCTCAGTATATGTTCTGGCTCTATACCCCTATTTGATTATTGTTTTTCTAGTAAATAAATATTTGGTAAACCTCATTTTATTATTACAAATGTATTAAAAATTTATAAAGTAAATTAGAATCCAAACTTTATCAGAACTATACTGAATATATAATCAATATATAACCAATCGATAAAATACGGAAAGCAGGTATAGTTATAATTGTTTGTACCTTTCCTTAGCGGCTATTTTAGGAGTTCAGTAATAATATTTCTGCGCTATTCTAAATGTTGCTTGCGATCTGGTATATCAAAACTCAAATAAGAAAGTGCACTGACTTTACAATTGTATGTAGGAATGGCAGTATAATTTTGAATACATAATGGCTGCCACTTTTGTCTCCAACCCTCTAATCGATTTTGCGATGACACAAGCACTTTTAACTCTTAGTATATTGTATTAAATTCGGTATTAATTGTAAGTACATCCCTTAAACAATACAGGAATTTTTTTATATCTATATTAAATAAAACAATGAGGTGCGTGGAAAAACAAAACACAATTACGAATATCCCCCATCGTTATCCTTAAAATTTTATGAAACCCAAAAAAATTAAATTAGTCCAAGGGCACAAACTGGAGTATCGTCACAAAGAAGTTTTAATTAGATTTTCTGAAATGTAATCATTTGTGTATATTACAATTTCACAAACTGAAAATATTCCTCTTAAATAAGCCTGAACAAAGGAATGTGATAATTTGATTTGGAATTCCGGTTATTTCCTTCTTTAGCGCTGGTTTTCCAGCCAATTTAGGTAATTGCTGTAAGAAAAGGATCCGAGGAGTTTATTTCTTTACTAATTAATCCGTCATTTAGGAAATTCTTTGACTTTCACTCCATACAGGAATATGTTTAGATAATTATACATATATCGCTTTGACAAATATAAACGTAATTTTCGAAAAATATAATATAGATTCGTTTTTTCTTTCTAGCGTTGAAAATATTACGTATAAAGAAAAACTTCTTGATATTTTTTAACTGGAGACTTTAACTTAAAGTAATTAACTTTTTAATAAGACGTTTTCTTTCCTAGGAGAATTATGATGTTTTCTATACAAACTTTTTTATTTATTTTAATTTTAATAGCATTTCTAATCATGATTTCAAGTTTTTTATTAATTGAATTTACTGCGTCTAGTTCTGATGTCAAACATTATGAAGAAAAATAATTGTATTACCGACCTGTTTTCATTTTATACCTAATTGAATTTTATCCAACAAAAAAAAATTTTAAAAATTGTTTATTATGTCCTCCAGTTTTATGGTAATATTATATTTTTTGTAGTGATGACTGATGATTCGTATATAAATTAAACTTATGAGTGGGAATTAGTGCAAGCAGATAAATACATAACTAATTTACTTTTTTACTATTACGCTAATGTTTCGGTGAAATTTATTTAAAAATCATAACTTTTATTCACTTAGGTTGCTGAGTAACTAAGAGGGTCAGTCGGATAAATTTGAGAATAGCTATGAAAAAAAGTATATATGCAAAAAGAATATTTTATTGTTTTTCAAAACATTCGTTATTACATTTTCTAGTTGTTTTTTGAAATCTGCTATAAGAAACTTTAGCTTTAAGGAAACCCTGTACAAAATCATCCATAGCAGGTAACCTGGTACGATTTCTTATTGGCAAATTGATGTTCGAAACGACCTTTTTGGAAATTCAGATTTAATTACTATCTTATTGTTTTTTATTGTTTGCTCCACAATTATCTTACATTTTATAGCGGAAAACCGCTTAATTTTTGAGATATTACTCAATGTTTCGTCGTCTGGCATAAGCGACTTCTTCAGGAGGTGAGATGTGCAGGTTAACTCAACTAGTCAATTTAGCCAGAGGAGAAACATATTATATATATATATATCGTTCCATTTGCCCATATTATTGAATATATGTTTTTCAAACGATTTCTTTTCCAAGGACAAAAATGAAAGTTTCCAAGAAAGGAAGTAAGTATATAATCTTGATATGTGTGTTAATTTAAAAGTTTTTTGTAGTAGTGTGGTCATTATCGTATGTGCAATGTTTATTGTGAAAAAGGATTGATATTACTAATACATTGTATTCATTTAGAGTACCTCTTACATTACTTATATAATAATTTAAATTATCACCTCCAAGACGTCTTGTAATCTGTAACGATATCTTGTATATCGTTGTTTCTTTAAAATAATTTAATTTCAGTCACATTTGTATGATGCTTTTCGAATACCTCTCGTATTCTCTAATTCGCTGTCCAATTAGGAAGGAATGTAAGTTAAGAGAAAGGATTCTTCAACTTTCTTATCACAGATATAAATCTTTGAGTTTGGATCGTCCCAATTATTTTTTTTGCTGTTGTTGATTATTTAGTTTTTAGATTATAAGTATTTTATATTTAATTTTGTCGTTAGTATTCATAGATATTTTTAAAATGGCGTCAAAGTTATAAATATGCAGGTGAATTATAATTTTTAATTTATTTTTATATCCTATTTAAGTTTTCGACGTACTTTAGACATTTTAGTCTGAATTGTATGTTTTATGCTACTAAAATAATTTTGTCCTAATTATTTTTACTTTGGCAATAATGTATGGTGTTTTATCCTCTATACTCACTAAAATCGACTAAACAACTTTTAATAAATTTGGGCGATAAGTATAATATATTTCCTCCCAAAAACAATGGAGAAAATGGTGCACAAGTATATCATGGAAGGTAGCTTGCAACTTCATACCTTCCATCAAGGCCAACATATAGACAAGGCAGGTCGACAGAAACGGCCCTACACTTCATAGTGCAAAGGGTAGAAAAAGCCGTAAAAGATAAAGAAGTAGCCCCTACAGTCTTCTTTGACGTGGAAGGGGCCTTCGACAAAGCTAGGCTGGACCTCATAACTACAGCACTAACATCCAGGGGGATACCCAGGGCGGTAGTCTCCTGAGTGGTGACAGGTTTAGCACGGAGGAAGGTAACCGCTTCTTTGGATGGCTAATCTAGAGAGAATGGATGGCCTGTTAGAACGGCTTACGCAACAAGATTTCTATGCGCAAGCATACGCAGATGACGGGCTGGTTTTAGTAACTGGCAAATTCGTGAACGCGGTTTGTGGGCACATGCAAGTGTCATACAAGATCATTGAAAGATGGTGCGAGGAGACATATCTATCTGTCAATCCAAAAAAGACAAAAATTATGCTCTTTACCAAAAGGAGGAAACTAGAGGACTTCAAGGCTCCAAGTATCTTCGGAAAGTCTCTAGAGCGTGCTAGGGCGGTGAAGTATCTGGGAGTCATATTAGAGGAGAGACTTAATAGCTGCACATCGACAGAATAGTTGACAAGGCGACTACCACAATATGGCAAATGCGCCGGATTATCGGGAAGACCTGGGACCTCACGCCCAAGGTCCTCCATTGATTCTACATGGCCGTCATTAGTCCGAGGATTCTCTATGGATCCGTGGTATGGTGGCCCTCAGCAGAACTGAGGTGGGTTTCCTGCAAATTGGCGCACGTATAGAGAATAACCACCTTAGGTATAACAGGAGCCATGAGGACAACCCCTTCCATAACGCTTGATGTTCTGCTTAGAATGCCGCCCTTGCGTCTCTCAATTATAATGGGAGCAACGGTGGAGTTCACAAGAATAAGAGACAACGGGTGCTGGAGAGGAAATGGAGAAGGACACACGGCAATCGCCAAGAAGGTGAACAGGGAATTCCCCCTTCTAACCCTCAAGGTGGTGCAACTGAGGAGCTATATAAGGACAGAAGATATCAGCTCACAATTCCTCTAAGGGAGGAGTGGGAGAGCGACAAGGCTGAAAATAGGCCTACTTGTCAGGCTTCAGCCTCCCCACCCTTATACTACTACTACAAGGTATAAGTTAAAAAAAAACAATGTTGTTTGTTCCGTTCTTTATAACTAAAATAATATTTTATTCAATCTCAGTGAGCTATTAAAATAAATTTTACATGGCAAACACTGTATACTTATGATTTATGTAACTATTTAATTATTTTGTCACGGTTAATTAATCTTATTTACTAGTTTTACCTCCATCAGCTATATTTTGACATTGGAGACAAGTCTGTTTTCCTTTTTTGGTTTGCTTTATTTAAAAATGATATTTCAAGTTATTATACGAAACATAAATGAAACAAAAATTTCATACAAATGCTCGAAAGCAAGGAAATTACTGTTATGAAAATTGTCAGTAAAATGGACAGAAATAAAAAATAAGTGGTTAGAGAGACTAACGTGGTTAAGAACTCGAAAAAGCAAAAATTACACAAAATACAAACAATAAGACCAGAAAACACAAAGTTTATAAAGCAGAAAGGAACAAACTGGATAGAAAAATTAACAAAAGAAACAGAAAACGATAATAAAAATAATGCGAAAATATACTAGTACATAAAAACCAGAATGAAGTAAAAGTTACCGCAAATATTGATAGCATGAATCGAGTAAAACATTTTGGAAAGCTGCTGACAGAAAACAACTATGATATTACATCTAGAAGAAAAGAAGAAAGGTAATATTGATCTTGAAGAAGTTCCCACAGTAGAAGAATTCAAGAAGGTCATACAAAAATCTAAATCAAAGGAAAACAGAGTACCTTGTTGCTAGAATGTGATAAAAAGATTTAAAGGTGTACAAAACTATATATTAAAGACAACAAGAATAAAACATTACTAAAAATAAATAAAACAATTGATAAATAGGTAGTGTCGATAAAGTTCACAATATTGGTACTTTACTTTCTTCACTTAGTTCAAATCATTCAACGAACCCGAGGGAATATGTAAACAACTTATATATATAAATATATATATATATATATATATAAATATATATATATATATATATATATATACTTGTATATATCGTAACGGTCTAAAAAGATGAATTAAATAATTTAACTGTGGATTAAACAAAAAATTGATGTACTTTAAGATATTATATAGGGTAGTATAATGACATACATATATACAATAAAAATTGCTAAAAACAATATATAAGAACAATTTCAATAATAATAAAATAATTCTGAACTATTACTCTAATTTATCATGATTGTCCTGTCTGCGCAAAAATGAAACCTAAATTAATTATTTTTCATGTAATATTTTAAGTTTTAAACTAGTCTAAATTGTGTTAAAGTAATGGAAATTCGAACTTTGTTCGCTATTTAGAAATATGTAAGAATCTAAAATTTTTCAATTATAACAAAATTTATTGTAAGAAAATGTGCTTTGTTGTATCTGAATAATAAGGTAAATTTTAATGTAGATGTAAAAATTATAATGTCAAGATTCAAGTAAAAACAATACAATAAAAATAAGTAAAATTAATATCATGTAATCATAATTTAATTGAAGTTCAAACTTATTAACTGTCAAAACTAAAAAAAAATAAACATAAAGAATGCTATCATTTCGAAAAATTATTTAAGCTCCGTCAGAATTTGACAGAACTCGCTTCAGTTTGAAACCTGATAGAAGAAACAGTATTGTTCGTAAGAAATTTAAAATTCATTACTTAACCTTTATTTCAATTTTTCTTAAAAAAGAGATCAAACTAAAAGTAACTGATATTATCTGATAGTCATTAAATGAAAGTACTCAGTAAGTGTTGTTTATTATTATTAAGATAATTGTATAAATATAAACTGGTTTGTTTATAACGTAAAAGGGAAAGATATAAGAAAAAGAGAATGGTGCAATTAATACAAGTGAATTAATCTTACCTGTTGTAGATGGATTCAAATAAGAGGGTAAATTGGAATTTTTGGGACAATTGAAGAGTTGATAAACTGTATGTAGTCAACGGTCGTGATATCACAGAAAGTTTGAACTAACAAGCAAGAAAAATTGGATTTTTACTTATTGCACAAGAGACAACAAAGTGGTAACTGTTATGATTTATTTAACAAGAAATTAGATTATTATATTGTAATTTTATTGTTTGAACGATATTTTTCTTTTGAACTCAGCCAGAGATTATTAGTCAATTACATCTCATATAATACATTAAAATTATACCGGGCATAATAATAAATTATAAATAAAACATTACTATAATAAAATTTATGGCGAATATAAATATTGATTCCGACGAAATAGAACAGCGATAGACGGTATTCACATCCTGAACCAAATAATAGAAAAATGACATCAATAAAGAGAGAATTACATACATATCCTCTTTGTCGATTTTCTGAAAGCATTCGATAACATAAAAAGAAAAAACATTAAAAGATATGAAAGACCAAAGAAGCTCGTAGCACTGAAAGATTACAATGGACAATACGACAACTACAGAATTTCAAACAAATCTGCGAGGGAGTATTACTAATAGAATAATGCAAGTCGTAGCATACGCTATACAGAAAATCAAAATGAACGCAGAAAAAAGAGGCCAGAAATAAATCAGGAGAAATCGAAATATTTGAAATCTGACAGAGGTAGAAAGATAGAAGTTGTGAATAACTACCTAGGGGTGATTGTCAATAAAACGAATTAAAAAGCTAAGAAATTTCATAGAGAATACACGGAGTCAATAGGGCTTAATGCACTATAAGAAGAATATGCAAAAAAAGATAATAAAAAAACTTCAATGATCAAAGTATATAAAATAGCGATAAGACCGGTGAATACGTATGCCACAAATCTTACCTAAATAGATGAAGAAAGAAGCACTTTTAAGACAAAAAAAAGAGGATATATGGAGCTAAGAAAATAAGCGAAGGACAATACCAAAGAAAAATGAATCACGAAATAGAAGAAATAGTGAAGGGAGAAGAGCTAGTAAGATTCATAAAATCATAGAATATTTAAAAAAAAGTATATTTATTTTGACAAAAGAATCATTTATATCAAATAATTATGTTTTTGCCCAATCAAGACGAATTTTGAACATGTCAGTTTGACCTTAGCCCATAGGATATAACTGTACCAGAAAATAAACTGATTTCAAAAGAGCATTTACAATATATCAAATGAAATAAATATGCACAATAATTGAATTAATGAATTTACTCCATTTGACAGTTTCGCGAGTGTAGCAGATTAAAAAACCAACTTCCTATGCAATAACTAATGATACTAAATTGGATTTAATCCTTCAGTTTGAGGAAAAACTCTATACTTAGATTCTTCGAATATTAAAACAAAATTTAACGCATCCCCTTTACACTTCACGGTCATATAAATCGTCAAAATTGTTGCTACTGGTCTGCAGAAAATCCTTACTGGATGAAAGAGGAACATACACAATACCCTGAATATGTTAATGTTTGTGCAGGGATTGTTGGAAACCATGTCACTGGTCCTTTTTTCATTGATGACAATTTGAATTAAGATAATTATTTAGCACAATCCCAAAAAAAATGACATAACAACTTTGCTAAATTTAGATCCCGATCCAGCAAACCGCCACATTACCGAATCAATATTTCCAAATCGGTGGACAACGCGCCGAGGATCCATAGACTGGTCAGTACGATCACCTGATCTTACGCTATTAGACTCCTTCTTATGGGAATATGTAAAAAGTATGGTACACAAAACTAAACCACTCGATTTAGCTAATTTAAGAAGAAGAATAACGCTTGCGATTGGATTGGTCACGCCTCAGATGTTGAGGCGAGTATTTTAAATATCTCCTACATTATCATTCATTATTTTTTTATTTTCTACATTATCAAGAACTAACTAAACTTTATTATTTACATGTTTCGGGATTTTTTATAAATATACATAATAGTTAATATAGCGCATTTATTCCATTTGGCTGTTTCATGCTGTATATTTTTATAATTAAGTTAAACGATGAATAAAATAAATAAATCAGATATGTAATTTAACAATATTAAAAGCATTAATAAACAAAAACCTTCACGAGTCGATAAATATTACAATAATGTAAACCTAATATTTTATTTGTTCAAATTCTATATTTAGGAATACCTGATTCAAGTTATAATTAACCATTAAGCTTTTATTAAATTTGTACTTTATTAGGTAATTAATTGGTTTATATGATGAATCATTATTAATGATATAAACTTGTAACTATACGTACACCCACATATACATTCAGTCTATACTTGAATTTACAGAGAAGCAGTTGACACCTACAATTTTTAAAGATGTAACTACTCCATATAATTTTTGATATTTAATTAATAATCGCTGAGCGTTTTTTATTTAATACATTATTAAATTTTTAAAGTACGAAATTTTTCAAATGTAAAAAAAACTATGGAAAACTACCAGAATTTATTTCTAATGAGAGTTTAAATTTAACACAAGCAAGTACATAATTTAAATTTAAAAAAGTAATTTTAAAAATCCATATTATTTAAATAGATATTAAATTACTTAAAGTCTGTGCTAAAAAAGATGATAGTTTGCTTGAAAACGGGCAATTTTTAACGAAAATAATATAATTTGAAATAAAAATTCTTGTCACAGAGGAAATATAATTAAAATTCTTATTATACTTGGATGTGGAGATGATAAAGGAATTCAGAAAAAACTTTGTACCATGTTTAACAATAATTCCTTAAGCCAAGACTCAATTTCCAGTCACTTCACTCTGAGAATTTGAATATATTAAAAATCTTCGCAAACTCGGTAAATCAAAAATAAAACAACACATGTTTTCATGAAGTTTTTTGGAGCACCTTATTCTAAATAAATTTTAATTACCTATCTGGTTCCATCTTTTTCTTTTTCAATGAATAACCTGTTTTTTTTTAATTTTTCTTATTAGAAATAATATTTGTGTTTTCTGAAAATTGAGAGCTAGTGTATCTTTAAAGCCAAATATTTCGAAAATAGATCGTTATAACTCACCAATTTTATTTGTGTTTTATCAAGAAAAACAAGACCTATTAAATGATGTATCGGTTGACCTCCCTTCCCATTTGAAAAAAATTGGGAGATGACACCCCCGCTTAGGAGGGTAAAGTGTGGAGTATAATTTTTGGGTCAAAAGTTCAAACTCAGAAACAAACCTGACGTGTTTCAGGTTTTTTTTGATAAAATCTTTTCCTAACAATTATGCCCTTCAGCTCGTTTTCAATGGGCCACCCCGTATAATTTTTTCTATATAGTCAAAACTGTCGATACTGAAAATATTCACTTGATGGCAGAGTTTCTACAGAAAATTATATACGAACCGCATTTGTAAACAATACTATGATAGGTCCACATTTTTTTTGAACAAAACAGGTTAAACAAATTTTTATATGTATAGTACAAAGTATTTAGGTGCAACTTTAACTCGCATATTACCAAATTCTCTAATAATAAAATAATAGAAATGAAAATCGACGAGACTCAGGATTTTTAGAAAAGTCAATCTACAGCTAAAATAATTGACATATTTCATAATTTATTAATGCGTTATATAATTTATTAATTCATTTTAGACAATTTGGCCGATGTATTTATATATATATTTACTAAGATGCAACAAATTCCTCGATTTGCAAATGTTTGCATTTTAATTAATCTCATAACAACGAGGTTTTACCAATATGTGCTATTAACTAACTGTATTATTTATTAATATAATTAAAATATACAAAATGGTCTGCTCTTAATACAGAATCATAAAATCGATAATCGAATGTTCAATTTAACATCTTAAGGAAGATGGGGTTACCTAGTCGGGATCAAAAGTATTTTGCGAAAATAAAAATTGATAACAACGGGAAGAATATATATGTATATATATATACATATATATGTATATATATATACATATATATATATATATATATATTCGAGTATATGGAAAAAAAGTATATTATCAACGCTTAAGTCAGCAATAAAATAATCAAAATCGAAAATCTAATAATTACGATCACGCATAAAACAAAATACTATGCTTCTATTTTGTATGAAAAAATCTTCCAAGTGTAAAAAATTTTCACTGATTATTATTTTAAGCGTCAAAGAAAAAAACCTTCCTAACGTGAATGATTTTGGTCCATTTCTCATAAGACTACATGTAATCTTTTTTCTATATTCTCAACAAGAAGCTTCCTAATCATCTCGATTTTGTAACAGAAAATTTTTAAAACATAAATTTAATTTAAAAAAAATATTTCTTTCATTTGTTATTCATTTCACCTAGTGACCTAACCACCTTAAGTTGTTCTCTCTCTACCTCATTTTGCTCTTTTTGAACATTTGGTTCTTCTTTATTTTCGGCTGCTTTTTGTTTTTTATTTTTAATGAACGCTAGTTTTATTGTCTTTGAGAGTGGTTCCACTATTTTAGTGCTTGTATCGCTTATTTCCTGTATTTGTTTATCCATAGTCTATTCTTTGTATCTGCCTCTCCAGCATCATTTTGTAAGTTGGGCAGTCTTTCTGGGCCTTCGTACATATCTTATTTCTTTTTTTGCAGGGTACGCAAGTGTTTGGCTCGCTGGTCTTTTTAGTCTTTTCTATCGTCGTCTTAATCACAGTGGCTGCATGTGTTTTTGTCTTTTGGGCAGTGGTTGCTTACATGCCCTAGGTCTTGGCACTTCATGCATTTAGGAACTACTAGGTAGTCCTTAGTACTAGTGCTCATGAAATCTATGTACAATCTTTGCCTGTGGACCTATACAACCCCACCATACCCCGCTATCGAGGCCAGTACAAGATTCAGGTAGATACATATATGCCTGAAGGGGATTCTGTATTCTCTGTCAGCCATGCTCACCAGTTTGTGCATTGCTGCTTTGGCTGTTTCGCATGCAGTTAAAATGTGTTTTGTGAAAAGGCCTGTTTCATCTACAACTGCACCTAGATATCTAGTATTTGCGGTTCTTCTAATGCCTCTCCCATCTACCTTTATGTGAAGGTCTCTTGTTAGTTTTCCTTTTGAAAGACTGTACATTGTTTTATCTGTTAAATTTCGAACAAAGAATTCTAAAATAAAATATGCATTGTTAAGTAGTTAAAAATACATTATAGTGTGAATTTATATTTGAATAATATTTACTTCAAGTAAACAAATATTCAGTTTATTAAAAGCCATTCCTTGTTTCACAATGGAACAAAAAATTAGCATAAACATATGTATATACTACATACAATAAACAGTTAATTAGAAAATGAGTTTTGTATCTGTAACTGGATTAAGAGAGATTATGTTACAAGTAGGTAATAAAATTCCCTCTTAAATTGTACATTTTAAGCGAAAACCAATATAACAACAATCTAAATATCATATTGTTTAAAAACAGTTTATTGGGATTCGGTCCATATAAATTAAAAGGAATTTTTTAAGAACATTTTGTTGACGTTCCAGCACTAGACTTGTTCTTATTCAAAACTACAAGTAAATGGAGAAATAAATGTATTTCTTGATGGAGTTACTTCACACATTTTTTCCTTGAGAGCCTATGTAATTTTAACTACAGTTTAAAGAGAGTAGATGGTGGTGTATTTGTTTTCTATAACATTGATAAAATGTCGCGGCTTATGATGATGGGTACAATCGAATACATGTGAGAATCGGATACTTGGTATGTAACCAATACATTTTAAAATTGAATATTTTTCTGAGAACCAAATTCCCGAAAACCCTGGGTATTGAAAATATGAGTTTTGTGATCAAATAAAGAATACGACGAATTAAAGTACTAGAAGCGGTATTCGAAAACTTTGGAAATTTGGATTCTTACTATTCGAATTTCCCTGCACTACATGACAAGCCTTAAATTAAACATAAGTCGTGTTATTTCATAATAACTTTCGATTGTTAAAACACAACGAACGTAAAGTTTTACTCACCTTAATAACTCCTTTACAACAAAATATTTAGGACAGTGTTCGACAGATCGATTTTTATTTCTAATGAAAAACATTTTTATTGAAGAAAATATATTCCAAATATTAACCCCAGTACAGGATAGCCCTAAAAATTTTAAATGGCAATAAGAGTTGATTTATAGCTCATTTTAAAGGGTTTTTTATTTTTTTAATATTATAATTCCAAGTTTACTTTATTGATTTTCATTAATTTCAATTTAAAATAAACTAACGTGGCACTGATTAAACAATTGAATTATGTCATTTAAACTCATACTTACTGAAGCTCAAAATGTTCTCCCCTGACTTCTTAGCAGAAAAAAATATGTTTCTCGTTGCTGCCTTTGATGTTGCAGTGTTTCTCTGGTACACATGTCTCCGTTATCCGTTGCCGTAAATTTTCTATGATTCACGCGAGTTTTGGAAAACTTAAGATAACCCAGCAAAGGAAATTCAAAGGAATAAGATGTAGTGATCTTGGAGGGCATTCCATAGGTCCTCCTATCCAAATTCCCTCATAAACCACATTTAAACATTTATCGTGAAATGAGTAGAAGCACAGTCGTTTTGAAAAATTACAACCATATTAACTCCTTCTGGAGTGTTTTCTATGATTTCACTTATTAATCGTTCGATTATAATTTACAATAGTTTTCATCACATCAATATACGTCATTTTGCCTACAAAAACCTTTAAAATAGATTTACAAATTATACTGTTGAATAGAGAATAAAAAAACCCTTTCAAATGAGCTGAAACTCGACCTCCATTGCTATTTGGACATATCTCTGCATATTAATTGATATTTGGAAAGATATGAATTTTATACACTATGGACCTCTGTCAATATCAAACAGAATATTAATATTACTAAATATTCGAAAGTATAGACATTAAAAAAACAGCATGAAGGATGGGCATATAAGAGAATTTTTATTTATTAACAGAGCCTGTAATTAAGAAGTTTATAAATGTACACCTAATGAAACATTTTCAATAGTTAAAGTAAGTACTTAACTAGCGAGATAAACAATCACACTTCGAGTTATATTAACTTTTAAGTTAATTAACTACTTGGTGAAACTGGTTACTAAAGTAACAAGAAATTTAAGCTCTACGAAGGATTTAGATTTAAAGAGAAAATACGTGTTTACAGAAAATAAACTCATACCAAGTCAGAAGAGGTACTTGACAAATTTTGGAAATCAATAAAATTAGACAAGTATTGAGATTGCCAAGTAGCATTAAATATTATATAAGTATAAAACGTGATTTCCCAAAATTCAGAATTTTTGAGTTGTGCCACTCTTGCTTCGAGATGACGATATATCGTTTTGTCCAATTTTACAAAGAGTACTAAATATTTTATAAATCTTTCGAATCAAATAACATTTTGTATAATATCTATTAATGAACTATTAATGAAATATTATATTTTTAGCATGTTTTTTTATATCCATCTAAAATTTTTAAATTGAACCTTTGATTTTTAGATTAACTTTTTAACTTTTCGCGTTGTCCAATATGATAAAAAAATATTCACCTCTCAAAAATACTTCATGCTTTGAAACGCGTTCGTAAAATATATTTATAAATAACATTACGAGGACCTTCACCTCCTGACATAATTCAGGAAACCTAAATATTATTCTAAAAAATGCTTAGGTAGATTAACTGGATTGAAATAACTTTGATCCATGAAATAAATCGAGTCGTATAATATGAAAAAGGAAATAAAGCAGTATTTAAAATAAATATCTGCATTTTCGTTTGTTCTATCAAACAAAAGGACTTAATTGATTTGTTTAAATCTTTATGGATACATCAACAATGGGAATAAATTAATATAGGTATACGAGGAACACTTCCATTTTTTTTTCATTAATAGGTTTACTAATTTTATGTAAAGGTAGACACACAGGCATTTACTAAAGGAAATTTACTACTAGCTTATTTTTGATATATTTTAAGCGAACGAATGTAATTTTCAGCTAAGTTAAAATAATTTGAAAAAAACCACCAGAAATATTTGCCAAAAAAATATATTATAATGCTGACATACTTGTTTAATGCAGCTTGGAATAAAATATGCAAGCAGGAAAGTACCAAAGCCTAGAAAATCACCACATGAAGTGAAATCCTTCAGGCCGATTTCATTACCAGTTTTTCTAAATTATTTGAAAAACTGTTGCCTAAATAAATCAAACCAATATTTCAAAGAACCAAAATTATTCCCGATCACCAGTTTGTATTTCGACATCTTAAGGAGATTTTAAAATCTTATAAATAAAGACATCCAAGGAGGAGTATTACAAGGAAGTGTACTTGGACCTGTCCTATAGGTATTCTATACAAGTGACATTCCAAAACTGGAACAGGTGAAAGTAGGCACCTTTGCAGATCGTACACCACTACTGGCAACAGGGCAGGATGAGAGAGATACCACCCGAAAAATACAAGCAGCAGTGAGGCGAGTGAGCCACAAAATTGAAGATAAAACTGAATGCAACAAAATAGATACACATTAATTTTACTAACAAAAAATTAAACAATCCTTCACCTATGATAATAAATGAATCATTAGTTATCTATGAACATAATATCAAATACCTTGGTATGAATAGGTACCAAGTTAAGGTGAAAAGAACAAGTTAAGAAAAAAAAAGAAGAACTCAACCTAAAATTAGGTCAGTACAAATGGTTCATAGGATGGCACTCCAGCCTACTCCTGTATTAGAAAACTCTGGTTTATAAGCAAATCGTAAAACCTACCTGGTTGTATGGCATAAAACTCTCGAATGTGTAAAAGATAGTCATATCAAAATAATCCAAACATTCCAAAATTAGTATCTACGTACAATGGTGAATTTTCCATGGTACGTAAGAAACAATGATTAAAGAAGATATTAAATGGTTACCTAAGAAGCAAAAAGATCGATTTTATTTCTACAAGAACGTAGAGGTACAACCACCATCTGTTCGGAAGGTTGAAGGAGACAAAACTATTTGAACTCGTGTAGTGCCATGTATCAAAGGAGAGTATTGTGCGTGTGAGAGTGCCATTAGTTTAATAGCATCGGAACAAACTAAACAACGTCATTGGACTAGTTTACTAATAAGTCTCTAGTCATAAGGTATTCAGTTAAAAAATAATTATTGATGTATTAGACCAGTTTTAATTGTTATCACATTAAGTGTGATTAACAATTACCTTTTAGTCAACGATGTGTACACTAAAGGAAAAAATCTAACATTAGAATATTTTAGTTATTATTAAGTATTGATGTAATACTAAAAGAGTGGTGGATTAATAGTATCTAAGAGGCAAAACTGAAGAATTTAAGTAAGGATGAAAGGTTTCAGATAGAATAGCTGAATAAATGAATAAAGAAATATATTTTGGTTAAGAGAATAATACACAAACAAACATGAAATATTTAACAAATTTTGACATTTTAACAAAAAATGATTTTCGACAGCCATCTATGATAATTTAAAAATTTACTTGTTATTCAAAGGAAGTCTATGGTACAGACAAATGAAAAATTTAAATCGATTTTTCTTGAAAACGGTTCGTCATAGAGACTTCAGATACCAGAATCATTTTTTTGTAAAAATGTCAAAATGGCCTAATTTTAAGATACAACAAAATATGAAAAAAAATATGCAATACCCTACCCAAACCATCCGCTTATGACTAGATTTAAAAAATCGTAATCACGCCATTTAATTGGGCATATTCCAAGTAATGAATATACCAACTGTTGCCACTTAAAAGCAAGCAATTAAACCGATATTAGAGCGCCATCTTTAAAGAACTCTAACTCCCTTAGGAAGCATTTTGAGATAAGGTGATTTGCGTGAAACTGACAAAAAATAAGCTCTAGATTTTGCAGTTTTTTTCTATAAAGTAATAATATAGGTACAGGTGTTGCCTGATTTTAATATTTCATTAAAATTTAGAAAATTCATTAATTATAATAAAAGAACAAAATAAATGACCATTATGGAAATAAAAAAATATTAATTGGTTTATTGTTAAACCGTACCATAAATATACCTTGCTTTATGAAATGAAACCTTTCAATAATAATTTGATAATAAAATAAATAAATAGAAGTTACGTTTATATACATATATTGTACCGGAAATTCTGACATGAGAGATTTGAGGTTTAGGTAACTTATTAAAATTTAGTATTTAAGAAAATCCCATAAGAATAGCTGTAAAATTATTAAAAATTATGTATAAGATAATTTGAATGCGTAAAAATTCTAAAAACCTCTCTTCAAAATTTGACTTCGTTATGACGCGTCCAAACCAAACAGACCAAACAAAAACAGAAAAAATAAAAAGCCTCAACTTTTTAGAAATCAGCATGATTCGGGATTGTTGCAAAATCCGGAGACAAAACAAAGCCGAGACAAAAATGTCAGCTTTGTTGAAGAATTGTTGAAAACTCAAAGTTTCTGTTTTATCTGTTTGGTCTGGACGCGGCATTCAAATAGTTAAATTCATGACTTACTTAAATAACCAGTAAATAACACCATTTATTTGTTCATACAAGATATTGAAGTGATTTTCCTCACTTTAAAGTGAGAATAGTCAACATTTTTTCCCACTTGACTTACTATTCTCTGTATGAAAATTCCTGGCAAGGAAATAGTAACTATTGCACTTTTTAGAAGCCAAAAAGACTGCAATTTTTTCATAAGTGACAGTTTAATCTTGAGATATTGGTATAATGCAACTTTCCATTAATTAAAACTATTTCAATATTCTCAGTATTCAAGTTTCAGGAACAGACTTATTTTTAAATAAAGATCATTAAGTATTTAAATTTTCTTTAGAATTAGTAATTTTTCGTTAAGTTTGTAATCAATTAACCGTAATTAATTATTTAAAAAAGTTTTTGAAAACAGTTACATCCTAAAGTAAATTCAATAAAAGAAGAATCCACGCCGACATTGTACTATATTTATTTGTTTATTTTCATTGTTTGTTTTGTTTATATACCAATAAAAAACAGAAAACATCTACTAGAATATTTTAGTTATTATTAAGTATTGACATGATATTAAAAGAGTGGTTGCATTAGAAATATGTAAAAGGTAAAACAAAATAATAATATTAATAATTTCAGCTAGTATAAAAGGTTCCAAATAAAATAGATAAATAAAGAGATGGATTTTGGTTACAAGAAAAATACATGCTTTAAAAGTTAGAGACCTGTCCGGTCTTCTTGCCGCATAAGCACGAATCCTTTGTTCGTTTGTGCATTGCACCTGTTTCTTCATTCCAGTGTTGACAGTTGATGGAACCGACATTTTTAGTTTCTCTGAACTGAAGTGTGGTCTAACCACTAGTGCTTTCCTATATCCAATATTTTCAATTTGCTTGTTTGGCTTGGTTTTAGCCTTCGTGAGTTTATGTTAACTCTAACCTTTCCACTTATAGTCGGCTTCCTTGGTTCGCTCCTTTTGGGGGATCGTTTCCCCAATTTCCCATACCATTGGGTTGATCTATGTGAGGGCTTAATCATTGTGCAGAGACACGTCGCTTTCTTTGGTATTGGATGCCAGACGCGTTTGGTAACTGACTGGTTGCCATTTGCCACTATGACTTTCCTTTTTCTTTTTCCCGATTCTTTTTACTTTCCAATGTGGGAATATTTTATGCTTATACAAGTTTCTTCCTTTCTTATTAGTTGTCAGACTTGTGTGCCAATCCCCTTGCTTTTGTTTTTGTTTTCTACCCTGTTTTGGGTGTGCTTCTTATCCTACCTATTAGAGCTTGTTTTATATTGTAGTCTTTGGCTCTTTATTTCCTCTTCCTCTCGCCAGGATTATTTCCTCACAGTTATTTTTACATTTTTCAACAGTATCCGGTTGTTTCTGAATTTTATACGTGCACTAAAAGTGTATTAACTATTAAAATATATTAATTGTTTATTTTTGATGTAAAATTTGCCCCATATTATTGTTTATTTTTACTTATTTTCACATTTTACTTTTTAATATCGCATGTCAGATTTAACTTTAATTATTTAATTTTTGCTGTTTTATTAATTTTAACTAGGTAAGTTTATTAATTGTATGCCTAAACATTTTGTAATACTTTTACTTTGGTTATAGTATACCTGATGATGACTTACTGTAGTCGAAACTAGACGTTCTTTTTATAGATTAAATTATTATGTGGTAATGATTTGGAGTTTTTTTAGTTAATTATTGATTTATTGCATTAGTCATTATTTCTGTTTATAAAACAATAAATAATTAATATTTGCTTCAATTGATCGGAACTCAAGTTTCGCCATTTTTTTTAAGTGAAAATCCATTTGTAAATTGAAGAGATATGTTTAATGTCTTAAAGTTTCTAGTTTTATATATTGCTTAACAAACACTTTTTCATTATTTAAAAGATCTAACTATACAAGCTATGGCTGCAAGTCCCGAGTTGTGCTGTGTAAAATTTCGCTTAGTTTCTTTTTCACTAATTCCGCGATGTCTCGATCTAATTGTGAAATGTAGGTAACATCGAAGATCGTAAACTATATCTAGTGCACTTTCCAAAGTAAATTTTATATGTATCTGTTTTTTATAGCTGTCGAAATTCTCGTGTATAAAGGCTAGTTCTCTCTGAATAGTGGATAGAGATTCTGCCTATTTGGAATGCTAATGGTATCAGTATCTTTAAGGCTTAAATATCATATAATTAAAAGAAAATTTTAGTAAATGACAACCTCCAAATACATATCTTGTATTATTTCTGCAAGATGTACTTTAATGAGATTCTGAAAGTAGACTTACTTCACTTAGAGCACGTATGTATACATAAGTTTTTAAATATTGGATTTTTTAATTGTTCCCAAAGAATGTCGCACCTGCAGATTAATTTTAATAATCTAAATTAAATTATTGTTTGTTGGTAGGAGTTGGTGCATATCACTACTTAAATATACATGTTTATTTGAGGAACAATGTATTGTTTTCATTGGTAATATTGTTACTTACGCTACGTATTGAGCACCAAACTTTTAATATATTTAGGTTAAACACGAATCCGTGACATTCGGTAAGCTATTACGACAAACTTTTACGAAAATGTAATTATTGGAGACATTCTAAATCGTTGTTACAATAGAATATAACATTTTATAATGTAGTTGTATTCCAGATGTTCTGTATTATTTTATGAAATTTATTTAGAAAATATTAAAAAATAGTCAATTTAATTGTAGGAGTTAACCCATTTTGATGATTTTAATCCCTTAAATAATTTCTAATTAAAAGGTTAGCTGGTTCCATATGACCAATAAACATTTTATAAATAAGAGTTATTGAGTGGAGCAATTTTTACTTATCATTTGGAGAAATAAAATTTAATAACAGGCCGACAAACATTATCGTAACCAAAATGGGTGATATTCGTATTTTATTAATACAAATAAAAAAAAATTTAAAAGTGACTTTATTGTACTGTACATGAGAATCCATAATCACTTAAAGCTGCGATCCTCGAATGTCTTAGTAAACCGCGTTCTTTTTATGAATCAACTTTAAAAACTTCCTTCAGTACAAGCAAGTTTTAATAAACGATACAAAGTATTTACATTAAAAATCACTATTTAATAAATCGTTGAATGAATTCTTAATTAATAAATTAATAAATAATAAAAAATATTTATTTCTATAGTTACGAAGTATTGTATCATCTACTTTCTTTTCAATTTTAAAACCCGATTATTAAAATTAATCAACAATAAAAAATTAAAACAAGTAAGGTTTAACTGACTATATGAGGAATATGAATACTAAAAATCGAATAGTATTCCATTTTTAAACGTTCTTGGTATCATCGATTTATAGTAGCAAATGTTCGGCTATTCAACAATTCGGTAACCAAGTATCCAATTCTTACAAGCATTCGATTTCATCTGTCTATACGGTCATGAGTCGCGACTTTCTATTGAAAGTCAAGCAAAATAAGTGCAGAGCCATTTATTAATTTTTAACAGAAAAAATGCGTGACATGAATCCATTAATATATACATTAATTTTCCGATCGGGAGTAGAAAAAAATTACTGAAGTAATTTGGATCTGTTTTTTTTTGTCTTTAATACTCGTATAAATAGTTTACAACAATAATTAAAAAATGGTTATTACATTTAATTACTGATGATACTATACTATGTCAAAACCCAACTGATGTGTCAAAAGTATAGCGACTTAAAGTCCAATGTAATCGAACAGAATTCATCTAGTTCAGTTTGCAACGTAATTAACAAAAAAATGCTACCAAAACTCTTCATAATGTCGAATCCCAATTGGTCTGTCTGTAATGAAAATCCCTTAAGTAAAAGAAAGCCTAGACAATTACTGATTGGAAATAATGACAATACATTGGGTTATCCATTTAAAGCAGCCAATCAAACTACGGTAAAATACCATCATTACCATACAACAAATTGGGATCCTGAAATAAATGGTGACGAAATATTGTAATATTGTCCTACTTAAAAGAATTTACTCCTAGTGTAAAGGTAGAGAAACTGAATTCAAGAAATCCGGACTTGTATGCATCTTTTAAAATTAGTGTTTTGTCTACAGAATCTCAAAATATTTTAAAAAGTGAAATTTGGCCAAGTAGAATTGCTCTTTTCAGTTTTTTCAGACGAGAAAATTTTATGCAAATTCAAAGTAAGTTCTCCGAATTAATTAATACTAATAATAATATATTTCAAAATTATTTTAACCGGATTAATATTTTTCATTTGAATGTCCAAATATCTACTAGAAATATTAATATTCAAAAATTCTGCCGGCCATTTGGTGTAGCGTTTTATGCTGTTATAACTGTTTACCGGTCTTCATTATTAAAATGATAACCAATTTAGTTGAATTTTTGTATAAAAAATATTAAAAATTTTTTATTATTGGTGATATAAATCTAGATATAGATGGTAATACAGAACATGCTAAAAATGTGTGCAATCTCTTTAATATGTACGGTTTAAGTCACTTAATTCACCAAGCAACTAGAATAACCATCTTATCAAGATCTTGCCTTGATAACATAATAACAAATATTAATGAAAATGAAGTTTCAGGTATACATGAGCCAATTATATCTGATCACAGTGGCATCTATCTCTTTATAAATTTCTAAAAAACCAATACATTATAAGAGAAGGATAGTTATCGACAATATAATAGAAAAATTTGTTGGTATTATAACAGAAGTAAACTGGGATATTATGACATTAGTTCTTTAACCTTAAATCAGTGTATTGATACAATTTTTAATGTTTTATCAAATGCAGCTGATAGGGCCTTTTCTTTAAAGCCAATATACCATAAGCGACCTAGATTAAAATGGTTTATGTCGGAGTTAAAAAGTATGCGAAAACGAATATTTGCTAATTCGCCATTAGATTGAAATGATTATTGTAAATTACGTAGAGCGTATAAAATTGCATTAAAAGAAGCAAAGAGAAGTGCGTAAGTTGAAAGTATCCTAAAATCTGAAAATAAAAGCAAGACAATTTGGGGAATTAAAAATCAAAATTGAAATATAAATAAATCCAAATCAAAGAGTATTAAGCTGGATTCTAACGATTTAAATAACTTTTTCACCACTGTGTCTAAGAAAACTATTGAACCACTTGGTGATACTGATACGCACCCTCTTTCCTACCTTAATAAATTTCAAAAACCTAAATCTTCATTTTTTATGTTACCCTTTTTTCAATCTGACGTACTCCAGACCATTCATTTCCTTAAAAACAAACATAGTACAGATTATTACTGTTTGAATGCACGAATGATTAAGGCTTGTTGCACTTCATTACTTGCACACTTAACACATGTTTTAACAAATGCTCTATTAAAGGCATTTGGCACAGCTTCTTAAAAATATCAAAAATTGTACCGGTTTTTAAAAAGGGTGATATGGATGTATTAAATAATTACAGACCAATAGCGATAGTTCCCATTTATCTAAAATATTTGAGATCCTGATTAAGTCAAGATCATATCTTACTTGGAAAATATAGATATATTATCGAATTCGCATTTTCGATTCCAAAAGGGAAAGTCTATTATCTCTGCATTAGTAACGATTATTGATTAGATAGTCTATGGCCTTGATAATGGACTTGAAATGCATGCTATTTTGTGATTTATCTAAAACATTTGATTGTGTAAATACAGAAATTTTATTGGAAAAAATGAGATTTTACGGATTTAGAAATTAACAATACGGTTAATGTCTGATTATCTTAATAATAGATGTCAATATGTATATTTTAACAATGTAAATTCCCAGATACTTTCTATTAAAAATGGAGTACCCCAAGGTTCTGTCTTGGGCCATCTATTATTTATAATATATGTTATATATGTTATATGACTTACCTAAATCTATATAGCATTTAGGCAGAGCCATACTTTACGCTGATGAGGCTACTTTCTAATTTCTAAAGAGGGAGTGATTGTGAGAAAAGAGAGTCTCGTAATGGCAAAAAATTGGTCAATAAACTTAAATTAAATGAGTCAAAAACTCAACATATCCGGTTCAGTGTTGACAAATTTTCAGGTAAATCGGAACCTGTTAAACACAAATTTTCGTATTAAGACAGTTATGTAAAAATATCAGTGACAATAATGTAATGAAAATTGCTTACTTTGCTTTAATCCATAGTCACTTGTCTTATGGCATTTCACTGTGGGGCAATTCCAGCGGGTCTAACAAGGTTTTCGTACTTCAAAAGGCAGCATTACGAATTGTGGATGATTCAACATACCGGGCTCATTGTAAAAATTTTTTTAAAAAATATAAAATACTTTGCTTACTCAATTTTACAAATTTCTTTCTATAGCATTGCTGAGTACATTAGCTATTCCGTTGAATGTGCATCATATTTTTAATTTATAACGAATTAAAAAATGCATTACAAATTTCATTTTTGTATTTTCAAGTGCTCTTAATTTAGTTCTTGGAATTATTTTGTGTCTAGTTTAATATTCTAATATTTTTATAGTTTAATGTATTTATATTTTAATGTTTTTACTAATTGTGAATTTCCTTTATCCTATACTACGGCTAGGTATTTTATATTGTCAACATTTAAATTTATATTTATACTATACATCCTTGACTATAAACGTACTCTTTATGTAAATTAGTTATTAAATGAAATTTATTTATTTATTATTTATAATATATCTAGCCAGATAAGATGATAAAGAACTAAAAAAATAAAAATAAGGAAAATTCTAAACATTAATGATAACAACAAAAAATAATAGAATAAAATAAATATTTCTACAAAGGTGAGAACTTAATCGAAGAAAAATAAATCAAATTGTATAAGGAAGGTGATTTCACTATTTGCATAACTCAACTTGTAAAAAAAATATTTGATAGGATTAAGGTACATAGGTAAACATTTCTATGGTCAACAAATGACACTAAAAGTCACATTTATTAATTCGGGGACAAAATTCTTCTACGTAAGTTGGCGCCATATGGAAAACTTTTTTATTATTAATTTTGGGGAAAAAATTATTCTTTATAAAAAGTTCTGCATAGTCTAAAACCTAAAAAGTGACAACTAGATATCAAATTTTTTTAGTCATATACAAGGTTCATCAGAAAATATGAATTCGCTCAAGAGTAAAGTGCCTTTATTTTCGACAATATCGAAAAATTTTATAAAAGACAGGTATTTATATTTAAAAATTACGTTCAAATATGCAACAGTATTTATTTACATTAAAAATTATCGATATTGTCAAAAAAAAAGGCACTTTTACTCTTGAACGAAAACATATTTTCTGACAAAATTTTATATCTAATGATTTTTTTTAGGTTTTATATAATGCAGAGCTTTTTATGAAGAATAATTTTTGCCCCAAAATTAATTAAAAAAAAAAATGTGGCGCCAACTTACGTAGACACACTGTATATAGTTCCAATTATCTATTTTATATTATGATTTATGTACATTTAGTCACAATCGGTCATTTTAAGTTAAAATAAACAAATTTCGAGCAAGTTAACTTCCTGCCAGTCGATAATTCTCAAAATTCATCAGTATCTCAGATATAAAGATCGTTCAAAATATACAATGAAAACCAAATATTTGGCATTAGGTACTAAAGCAAATTGTTTGAAATCACTGGAAAGTGGTTTTTCGATTTGTATAACAAAGGAACGAACCGAACTTTTGAAAGAAAGTAAATATTTTGCAGTAATTTTGAACTCTCAGTTGATCTTCTGATTACTTGTGTAAAACAAACTGGTAAAACATCTCTTTCTCATACTACAGTAGTAAACTAATACAATATACCGTTATAAACTTAAATGTTTTCCAAAAACATAAAAATATAAAATCTACCAAAATTTCTAGATATCTAATAATTTAATAAACTATGTAATAAAAAAAACTTCGCTTTATATTATACAAAAAGTACAAATTTTATTCTTAAAACTAATAAAAAATACCATACTTACCCCATAGATAATATTAACCTGTACCTGTTGGTGTGTGTATACATAATATTAAACTGTATCTGTGTAAGTGTATACATTAGCCACAAAAATATTGGAGTAATATTTATTTAGATTATTATATTGGCTTCCTTTACACTCTTAACTTATAAGCAGTTGAATATATATCAGTTTTGTGTTAATACGCTATTAATTAAGCATTATAGAGTAACAAAGGTTTATAATAATTCTGCACTTCTTCAATACAGTTCAATATACAGGGAGTTTCATTGGGAATGGGCCTAACTTTAACTGTAGATGGACGTCACTTTGGTGGTTTCAAATAACCTATATTTAATGAGTCATCCATCCTTTATAACTGAGATACAGGGGGTTTTATCAGTTCCGAATTACTTTGTATATTATTTTGATATTTGGTATGCGTAACCATTATTTGCAAAATCTACCAAAGTATTACCAAAAAGAAAATCCAGGACCGGCTTAACAAAAAAATTTCAAAATTATTCTTTCCGAAAAATAACATCCTGTATATCGATTTTTTTTAAATTGCTTTTTATAATTCGAAAGAGCAGAAAAACCTGAATCTACTAATTTACTTTTTATTTTTCCGCAGATAATTATACTACCAAAATTTTACATTCAAAATACAATTTGAGCGTTTTGAGGGTTACGTAATAATATCGGAGATATTTTTGTTAATTTTTTTGTTAAATTAAATTAAATAAATAAAGTAAATAAAATTTATTTAATTTATCTAAAGAAGTATCCGAAAAACTGATTTGAGTTTCTATTTTTACAAATACAGACCACTGGAAAATGTGATTGCATGGTCGTACTTTGGACACAATCATTCAATATGTTTTGAATGTTTTGAATGTTTCGAATATCATGTATAAGAATATTTGGAAACTATGCACTTGCTATATTTTAGATAATAAGAGTAGTTTATGAAAAATAAATTTCTGCTTCCAAAGACGATAAATGTACTTATTTCCACCCTGCATTGGGTATATACACTTCTAATAGTCTATAAACTAGACGCATTGAAATTTGTCTCATTTGTCTTGTTATCTATAAATATAGCAAGTGCTTATAGTTCCCAAATATCCTTAAATAGGATGTTCGAAACAGATAATGGTTATTACGCGTACCAAATATCTAAATAATATAAAGAATAATTCCGAAGTGATGAGCTCTGAAAGAAATAATCCAAATTGATAAAACACCCTATATCTCAGTTATAAAGGGTGGAAGACGCATTAAATATAGGTTATTTGGAACCACCAAAGTAACGTTCATCTACAGTTAAAGTTAGGCCCAATGACACACCCTGTATAGTATATGTTCTATCACGACATATAACAAAGAAAAAACAATATAACGAAATTGTTTTTCCTACATTATAAAACAATTTTTTTAATGCAACCATATTTTGTTATTTTCTAAGTAATACTTTATTCTTCTGTCACAGTTACATTTAATTAGGTAGTGTAAATATTGTATTTAAATTTGTATATATATCATGTATCTTGTGTGTATTTCCTTCATATTAGTTTCATGATATATAGTCCATATTCTTGGATCTGCTTTAATGCAAGCTACATAAAGCCGCTCAAATTACTTAAAAATATAATAGTATTAATTGTGACACTCAAAAAAAAATAGAAATTAACTCACGCTCAGTATTTTCTTTTGTGAGATTTCTAATTTTTTTACTAAATTGTACAAACATGTTTAATTTTTTATATACATTTTCTATATTCTTTAATTGTATTTAAAATGTTGAATTTGCTCGTTTACATAAATACTAGAATAATATAAAAATAAAAAATAACTTTTTGATTAAATTAATGAATTTATATTAAACATTTAAAAATAATGTTGCCTACACGGAAAAATAAACATTTTTGTGATTAGTAAATATCACTAAAAATTACGTCGTGGAAAAATCCGTTATTTAAAAATTTTAACTATTCAATTTATTGTTTAGGCATTGTTTATACAATTACGAGTTTTATAAAAATAGAAATTGAATGTTGTAAAATTAATACAATGCACGTTAATTTCTTCGATATAATTTGTTATGCCACTATAAAAGGTCGGAATAAATTCATAAATAATGCAAATTTGCACTCCTACCATGTTTTCATTTTTTTTAATATGAATATATACAGATTCAGAGATACATTTTCCATTCAATTATTACCATATTCAGGAAGAGAGTGCAATCATGTATCCCCTTCATTAACACCAATGCCTCGAACTAGCTGAAAAATTTACTGGAACGATATTCCCACCTCCGATACACCTACTTTTTTCCATAACGCATTCTCTTACGCTCGCATAGATTCGTTTATGGTATCAAATATTTTCTATGAACCTGTATATGCAGCGTGTAACAATCACATGAAATAAATTAAATATCTCCATTATTTGACACTAGTCACTGATATGTCGAAGCACATCAAGCGGTAGCTGATATTTACGCCCTATTGGTTACAATAATAGATCACGTGAGTTTCGTGAATAGCGTCACCGATTTTTTTTTAAATATGCCAAGTAGTATATCATTGGAAAGGACATTAAAATGGGAATTCAGCACTGTGTCTGGTTTTTAAGTCCCACTCGGAATTTAACCAAAAATCATAATTAAAATCCATTATTGTGATCAGCTGTAAGTGTCAAAATATAGAAATATTGAATTTATTTCATTTGGCTGTTACACACTGTATATACAACGTGTACCAACCAATCTTCAACAAAGTTCAATAACTCCCTTGTTATTATTGATATTAAAAATCTTGCAAATGGAAGTGGTAGACGAAATTAAGGTACAAAATTTAAAATTATTTGGAGTTATACTGGGTGTTCCGTATTCCGGTACAAATCGAACATATGGTTTTTCAAATAGAAACCCCTGTATATTATTGCAAATTTAAATGACTCATATTTTCCTGATTGTTTTGTTATAATATTTCATTATATTATAAAAAAAATATTTCGAAACATAGCTATTAAAATCTTACGTATATCAACGCTCGGTATGTGGATACACATTAGGGGAAATTTAAATTTATTTCAGAGGTTTAAATTTCATTTAATATCTCGAAATATCTTAATAGCTGCTTAATTTACAGATAGGGAATTAAAGAAACATAACAAACAGATTATCTGTAATATAAAATAATGGGTATCCCATTTAAGATAGGAAAGAAAATAAAAGGCCCGAATTTCGAATCGTCCTGTATACAAACCACAAAGATAATAAATCAGTAATAAAAAGGAATGACACTAAATCATACTACAAAACTCAATTAGCCAATAATCATTTTTTCCTGTAATGTGTATTGACCTACAGAGAGTTAATATGTACGATTTTAATACAAAAAAAACCATATCTTTTGAACTACCCTGTATAATATACTTTATATCAAAAAAACAAAAGAATTAGGAAAATATGAATTATGTGAATTTGAAATAATATACAGGGATTCCCATTTCAAAAAAGATATATTTGATTCGTATTGGAATTATGGAACACTATATAAATCAAAATAATTTAAAATTATGTATCTTAACTCTCTCTACCACTTCCAGTTGCAAAAATTTTAATATCAATAATTACAAGGGCGTTATTGCACTTTGTCAAAAAATGGTATACCCTGTATAAATATTATAATAATTTTTTTTAGTTTCCTTAATTATTGTAATCTATTTTTATACAAAAATAATTCTGAGTAATACAGTAGGAGCTCGCCCAGTGGCATGGCCTTTTTGGAAACCACCTAACGGAATTAGTTATGGCCTGAGTTCATAAGGATCTAGTGGATCCAGTCTTTTAGTCTTCTGTTCCTTGGTTGCCGTAGGAGGTTGTTGGCTAGTTCGTTTGGGTTGGTCTCTAGTTTCCCTAGATATTTAGAACTAATAGAAGTAATATGAATTACATGGTTTGGAACGTATTATTGAGCGTTGCATATTTGTCGGAGTGCTTTAGATTGGAAGCGCTGAATCATCATAATATTTGAGTCACTGGCAGTGGCCCAGATTTGAATCTCATACATCAAAACGCTTTTGTAAATAAGGGGAGTATGATGCTATAGTTGTATTCTCAACTATTGGCATATCTGCTGTGAATAATAGGTATAAGGTGGGTCAGAGAATGCTGCTCCTCGGTACACCAGAATATATAAGGAGTAGAGAACTGTACGCTTCACCATATTTTATATGAGAAAACTTGTCAGATAGGTACGACTGCATAAGAATACATATCGGATGAGGAATGTGTTTCGTGATTTTTGATATTAGACCTGTGTTAAACCTTATCAAAGGCCTGTGAGATATCCAAAAAGGCCGCTGTGCAGTAGCTTCTATTTTCGAGAGCGTTTCTTGCAGTTCTGACCAATCTATGCACCTGTTCTACAGTGCTGTGTTGCTCTCTAAAGCCAAATTATAAATTGGGTACTAGGTTTTCCTCTGTTATGATAGATTCTATCCTTATCAGTGTAATTCTCTCAAAAATTTTTGAAATTATAGATAGGAGGATTATTGGTCGGTAGGAAGAAATTTCGTTTTTGATTTTTGTTGGGCTTTAATATTAGCATCTTTCCAGCAGACCGAGAGGGAACCTACTTTAAATTATACAATATTAGCTTAATATCTTCGCCAGGCAAGTTTTTTAATATTTATCCTGTTATTAGGTCATAACCTGAAGTTTTCTTATTGTTAGTACTTTTTATAGTTTGTTGGACTTCCGAGAATGTAAAATTTTTGATTGGAAGACACATCTGATAAGGTGCATCTAGGATATCATGAATAGCTTGTTCTTCTTCGTTAGAGACTTATCTTGCATCGGGTTGAAAGACGAATTTTGGAAATACATTTGCTTTGTCTTCATCACTTCTGACCCACTCACCGTTACTATTTCTTATTAAAAACTTTGTTTGTTACGTGTGTTTTAATTTTTTAGTGATTTTCCAGATAGAGTAATTTTTATGCTCTGCTGGGAAGAGGTTTACTAGAAATTTGTTAATTTTTTGTTCGTTGGATTCTTTCAATGTTTCTTTTAGAAGTCTGGTTGCTCTATTTAGGTTAGTTTTATGTTATGTAGTCCTGGTATTTTGCCACCTTTTTCTTAGCTTTCTTTTTTCTCGGATCATGGCATTTATATAATCGGGATATGAATCCGGTTTAGCCGTAAATGAAGATTCTAGTGTATTCTGTTGTATGGTTTTCGTTAAGTGTTATACTGCATTTTCAATGTCGCATGTTTTGTTTAGAGGCAACTTTAAGTTTATCGAGTTCTTTATGTTGTCTCTAAATTTATTCCAATTTGTTTGGTTATTTGTTAATCTGCGAGGCATGGTGATATTATGTACTTCCGTACTCAGGTTAATGAAGAATGGGGAGTGATCAGAAGAGAGATCATACGAAGATTTTAGTTGAATATAATTGGAGAATATACGCTTGGTAACGCAAAAAGATTAGGCTCTTTTTGTTACTATCGGTGGGCCAGTACGTAGGCAGTCCTGTCGATAAAGTAGTTAAGTTATTTCTTAATAGGCTTCTTTGTAGTTGTGTACCACGAGAATTTGTGAGCCCTGAACTCCATAGCAGGTGTTTGGCGTTATAATCTTCCGCAGCTATGTAGCGATGGGCAAT